>JAEQBH010001141.1:0-265473 GCA_016808115.1 Tetrastigma voinierianum | reverse complement strand
TAGGGTTTTAAAGCTAAATGAAAGGTCCCGATTCGGGAAAATGACTATATGTCATGCTCCCCAATACGAGGATAAAGACCCGAGCACATGTCGGGCCAAGCTGCCAAAAACCCTAACCCAGTGGCTTAAGACTTCAAGGATTTCTTTTCTTATTTTTCCTTCATTTTAATTCTAATATGCACCATCCAACTCCCCTGTTTTCACCAAGCCTTGAAATCCAAAACCAAATTCACCATTTTTGAATCTCTACGAATCATTTGTACGGTTAAAAACCCATCCCCTCGTGTTCGACAATTGGAAAATCGGCTTATATCACAAAGTATAGCTTTTCTACCAAGAAGAGGATTTGTGGATGGCAACATTGTTGATTCCAGACACCTACTGTGGCACGAATCAGGATACCAGCCAAAAATGAAGAGAAGATGTCTTTTTTTTTTTCTTTTCATTTAATTCGTCTCTTATTTGACTTTATACTCTTTTGATTACACTATTGACTTAATATAAGCCACTTATCTCTTATCCTCTCACTAATCATGTGGCATGTGTCACATGGGTACATGTAGTAGGCGGACCCTTGCTCGTACATCACACGCCCTCACATCATGCGCATTCTCCTCAATAGTCAGTCATACCCAAGACTGACACTTGGCTCGAAATATGTGAAACTACACGTCCCGTGACCCGACGAAATTCGACATGGTAGCCAGGCCTCGCAAAGACAATTCCACCGGGAAGTCCTGCTTGGCCATCCGAGATCTAGAAAAATTATGGATTTTGACCAAAATTACTATTTTATCCTTTTCTTTCGTAAAATTACACTCCTCGTTTCATAAAGATATGTGCTTTAATCCATGTGATGCATTTTTGAATTTCTAAACCTATTTCTCTTACCCATTCTTAGTATATTTCAATTGTTGTCCAACATAAACTTTTTCTTTAAGTATAATATTAAGAAAGCTAATTTAACATGCAATTGATAAATTTCCCCCCTTTTTTGTGTTGTAAGTATAACTATTATGCACGTGGTATCTAATTCAACAATAGTGCAAAATTTTCAAAATAATCAATACGTGAGATCTTTTTGTAATTTCTACCACCAATTTTTATATTAAATTAATCAACCGTATATCAAATTTGCACTTTGTTTTGTAAAACCATTTAATATCACATACAGGGGCTCCTCCAAGGTCTCAACCTTTGAGCCCAATTATCTCACAACTGATGCAGTGATTAACATGAATATGAAGCACCAAAATTTAAGTAACACTCTTGTTAAGAAGTGTGAGAGTCGAAACGTACCTTGTATACCAAACTGATAAGCAAGCTCAGCCTGTGGTACCATAGGATCCTTGCCTCTAAGGACAATCCTGTCTATTTTGTCCAGGTTGATGACAATGGTAGCATATCATCTGCCTCATCTAGCTAGAAGTCTCTACCGTGAGCCCCGGCCCAATACGTGACTCATCTCGACGCTGAGTGCTTGCGGCAAAGACTCGACCGACACTGGCCACCTTGCCCTCACGGGTAGAGGAACGAATCAGATCTCGTGCGTAGTCCCACTGATGATTGGGACTATGGTGTCCTATGCTTCTGGTATCTCTGCCTCTACGGGCAATCCCGTCTATAATGCCCGTGTCAAGGGCAATGGAAACACGTTTCCGCCCGACTGCCAGGAGCTGAAGTGTCTCCTACCCTAGATGATTGACCTCGTCTCGCCCCGTACACAGCCGTGCCCCGAGGTCCGTGAGGAACATAAGTCTTCAGCCTCTTCTTGGAGTTAGAAGAAGGTCGGGCTCTCCTTCCACTTGCTACTGGGGCCGTCCCGCATCCTTCGCCGCCTGAACAATGACCCGGGCCACCTCGGGCCCCCTCCATCGAGGGCCTTCCCCAATAGCACTAGCCTTGTTGATTGCTGCCCAAAAAAGTGCTATTTCAAGCCCTATTCAAGATAGGTTTTGAGTTCTTTTGCGCACTAATCTCATATGAATTCAAGCCAATTGTCAAGTATGCATGTCCACTTAGTGTTTTGATTTGTTTTCGAGATTGTTTTGGATACAGTTCGGGGAACTTCAAACAGTTTCTTAGCTTCTTATCGTGTCGAATGCGAGAATCCTCGATGATTTCACCGAGCTGAGGCGATGAAATGTCAAGATGCAGTGAAGAATTGAAGGCAAAGTGATGAATAAGAAGTGTAGGAAGGGATGCAGTAGGATGCAGTAGCAAAAACAAGAAGTAGGATCAAAGCTGGGATTTTCGCTATGATTGCAAAATTTTACCGATTGTGAAAATTGTATCATAGCGAAAATTCCCACAATCCTAGTGAAATTTTTCGCCATGTGGTACTACAGTTAGCGAAATTTCGCTAGCCAGCGAAATTCACCGTTCCTAGCTTAAAATTTCCACTCGCTATCTCACAAAAATTCGCTACTAGTTTAAATTTTCGCTATGCTAGCGAACAAATTTGGTCGTATAGCTAAATTGTCGCCTCGTGTTTCTTGGTATTTTTGATTCCAAACGACCACGTTTTGATTATTTACCATTTTGTCCCTATTGTAATTACATATTTTAGGCATTTTTGTTATTTCACACAATTGGGTTGGCTATATAAGCCACCTTATGACTTTTGTAACCCTAACTTTGGATTCACTGTAAAATCCACGCAGCTTTTCATTTAGGTTTACGATTTTCTCTTCTTCTCTCTTCATTTTATTTCATTTTCTTTCATTTTCTCTGCTGAACTGCACACCTTGGTGGATGACAAACCAAGGTACGCTTGGCTAAAGTCCCTTCCTTGAAGAGCAGGGTCACCGGTGGAGGCTCGAGGTAAGTCGCCTCATGCCCTCTCATTTATCACACCGCATTTATGAGCATTTAAGCTCCCCGTATCTCACCCCAGTTGAAACCTCCTCGTGATCTAGCCTCACCAATGTATTTGGCAAGCTTTGTGGTTACAAAATGCGACGCTTAATCTGCATCCACCGTCATCCACTTAGTCAGTTCCTATTAGTTGCCGTAGTCAGCTCTTTCGAGGCCATATGCACATCGTTGGGTGGGACTTGAATGCTCACTAAATGCCATATCTCATGAGGGAGTAATTTAGGGTTTAGGTTTTAGTGCCAAATCAAGGTCCGATTTGGGAAACGACTATAGGTCATTATCTCCAACGCGAGGAAACAAACCCGAGGGCATGAATACACCTTAAAAATCCAATCCGGAAGGACTCCAAGACTTCATGAGTCTTTTTTCTAAATTTTCCTTTAATTTTACATGCAGCTTTACAACCATCCAACCCATCGCTTTAAACAAAACCCAAAAATCCAAAGAGAAATACCACTTTCAACTCAATCGCACTTCATTTCATGAAGAAACTCCATCCTCAGAAACACCCTAGACCGCTATATCAGCAGAGTCCCACTACTAAGAAGTAGGACACCTAGGATACAAATTTTGTTGATTCCTATCGAAATTCTACCGTGGGTACCTAATCAAATGGCGCCGCGTCCGACGGTGCCCTAGTGAGAGGAAGAGGGTCGTTGAACTTGTGATTCATATCACAAGTTTTGTGGTAAAATCTCATTCCCTTTGATTTTATCATTTTTCTTAAATTGCGCTCAACGCAGTGGTCTTTAAATTTTTCCAAAGATACACTCGCTTTTCTTTTCGCTAATTTTAGCTAACTCAACCCTTTTGTTAGTTTTGTTTGCTGTTTTCTGATCAGGAAGTTGTGCAGAGCGCTTATGCAAGGATAGAACACTCGCGGTAGGCTTGAGAGGTGACTACGCACAAGAACAGTGGCTCTGAAATTGATCCCTCACGCTTCAAATGGATCCTCCACAGAGAGGAACAAGAAAGCCAACAGCCTGGGGAGCCTTAATGCATATCGATCCATGAGGGATCACATACACTCCACTCCCGCAGTGCAATTCCTCATGCATAATTCCCCCTTTCTGAGGAGGTGGCAGTGAAGCCTTACTTGGTGCCTCTACTCCCAACATTCCATGGCATGGAGAATGAAAACCCTTATAATCATATTAGGTATTTTGAGGAAGTATGCACCACTTTCAAAGAGGGTGCCATCGACATGGAGCTGGTGCCAAAAGCCTTTCCACTAATTCTAAAGGACAAGGCAAAATTTGGCTAAATGCATTAAGGCTAAGAACCATAAGGAATCGGGAGAGTCAGCAGCAGCAGTTTCTAAAAATTCTTCGCTCACAAGACAAACAATCTTGAAGAGGCAAATTTACACATTTGCAAATTTATGATGGCGAGAGAGGTTCTACCAAGGTCGGGAGAGATTCATGGAGACTATCAATGCATGCCCACACCATGGGTTTGATACATGGATGCTGGTGAACCATTTTTATGATGGAATGTCCCTTTCCATGAAACAATTATTGGAAACTATGTGTGGAGGAGATTCTTGAGTGTAACCCGACGAGGCAATGGACTTCCCGAATTATGTGGCCGAGACCTCCAAGGGTTGGGATGAGCCAAACCCAAGAGAAGGATGATTCAAGCCACTAAGGAACCAAAGAGGAGGCAGAGCGCCTCTCCGAAGATATGAAATTAAAAGCTAAGGTATCTACCTTGGCTAGAAGATTGAGGAATTAGAAAGAAAAGGGTCCAGCGAGGTGCAAAGAATCAAAGCCATGCACGTCAAAATTGTTTCAATCGCACCCACCGACCACCCAGAGAACCATGTCCAAACCCCCCATTTTGAGGATGCAAATGCTGGGTAATAAAACAAGCAGCAAACAAATGTCTATATGGCAACACTTACAACCCCAACCAGAGGAGCTTCCACCCTAACTCCGTCCCGAAACCTCAACCTCCCGTATATGTACTCCCCAGGTTATCGCAGCTGAAGAGATTCTTACCACCACTTCATAAAGATTAGCAAGCACCCACCTCCCTCTCCCGCTGAAAGCCATTTTGAACTGAAAGCAAGGTGGTGGGAAATGTGTGGAGGAGCAAAAAGCATCAATGCTCAAATAACAAAAAATTGAAAATATAGAAAGCTCCTCGAACAAGAGAATAGATGGGCCGGAAAGTAACCTTAACTAAAGAATTGATGCAGCCTTTGCGCATCCATACCAAGAATGGGAAATCAAGAAGAGGCGTGGAGGTTCCCTTCTCAGCCACCGCCAAATCCAAGGGGAGTCCATGAACTCGAGCTATACCGGAACCTCCCAAAAATGGATGAAGTCAAAGCCAAGCCATTACCTTAAGAAGTGGAAAAGAGTTGATCGCCCAACGCCCAAGCCCGTTGAGGAACCCGTAAAAGGAAGAATTGGAGCCGTAACACATTTTTCCGAAGGAGACTCACGCATGCCACCCCATTTCCCAAGCACTAAGAAGCAAGAAGAAGCGCATCCCACAGTGCAAGCATCCTAGTCCTAAGGCAGGAAGGTCAACATACTCCCTTTGACACATCATCAAACAAGTCCCCCATTCATGCAAAGTTTTTTGAAAGATCTCTGCATAACAAAAAAGGGGTCAAGTATCGACAAAAAGGCATTCTTAATCGAACAAGTTAGCTCCATCATCCAATGCAAGACAATGGTGAAATACAAGGATCCGTGGACCCCAACTATCTCAATTAACATCGAGAACCTCAGACGACAAAGCACCGGGCACTTGGTGCCAGTGTCAACCTACTACCATACCGCTGGTATAGGCAGCTAGGAGGCTCGGGGAGAGGCTTCGGAAACCAACCAACATCACCCTATCCTTAGCCGATCGTTTAGTGAAAATACCAAAAGGGATAGTGGAGGATGTGTTGGTAAAAGTAGATAAGTTCTACTATCCAGTGGATTTCGTGGTTCTCGACACAGAACTAGTGGCAGGGGGCACTAATCAAGTGCCCATTATACGGAAGGCTACTGCCATCGCCATTATCAACGTTTAATGGGTCATGCACCACATTTGGCAACATGACACTGAGCTCAACATTTTCCCACTCAGGCAACAAGCAAAAACTAGTCAAGATGGGGAACAAATTTGATGAAGTTCGCTCGAGTGGCACACGTGGAAGGCATGATACTAACGCAATACAGAAGAATTAATGGAGAACAATGAAGCGCTTAATGAAGAATCCACCATTCCTCCCGCGAAATCTGGCCACCACTACCACCGTAGACTAGATCGCCCCAAAACAAAGGAAATGAAAGATGAAGGCACCCGCAGCGACACACCACTGCATGCGCTGAGGAGCTTCTCCTCCCAACCCTCCTCGAGACCCAACGGGCTACAATAACCCGGGAGTGGTTCCCGCAGAACCCGGAGACCACTCCAAATTTTTGTTGTACCCTTACTTTATATTATTTTAAGTCTTAATTTGGGTTTTTAGTGGTGCCACTACTTTTACCTATTTTCTTTTCAAATATTTTCGCATTTTCAAGCTTATCTTACTGCCACTCTTGCTTTGAAATGTCAGTAGAGTTAAGTAAGGGTGGGAGAATCTCATTTTCCACGTGCATTGCAAGGCAAAGGTGCTGCAGCACTGCTCAACCATGCCATTCCCCTCCTGTCTAAACCGTCGCTTTCATCTTCTATCGAGGTTCACACAATTTCTTTTTGAAAAAGCTGGATAATTTCAGGAAATATACCGCATAGAAATATACCACATACATTCACATTTCAGATAATTTTTGAAAATCATTTTTATGCCTATATTTTTATGTTTTACTCTTGCCTCGAAGTTAAAGAATTGAAGCCCTTGTTACCTCCTAATGATAGAACAATTCCATGCATGATTTAGTTTTTGGTCAATTGAAGTTCCAGCATATTCAACCTTTTACATCCACCTTTAGCTAATCACACACACTGCACACCAGGTTGTACCAATAGGTTGCGAAACTATATACCTCTTTCACTTTGCAAAGCCGGCCTTAAATTTGTTGACGACCCATAATAGGTTTGTGTTACCCATGTTTGAAGACCAATGAAGTCTTCCAAAAAGGAAAAGAAAAAGCAAAAAGAAAAAAAGAAAAGAAGAAAAAAGAAAATAAAGTCGTGATGTTTTCGTTTTTGAAACCTCAACACTAGCCCGAGGGGTATACGGCGAAAGCCTTTAAAGCCCGATGCCCTAAACCTTAATCGTCAGGAGTCATCGACTAGTGTTCTAAGCACGGGTGGATGGGTAGAGTTTAGCGTGTTGTAGGTGCTTAATTTCGGTCATTCAAGTCCCGGTGAAGCCTCGTAGCTCAGGGTCAAGGGATCCTTGCCGATGCCCTAAACCTTAATTGCCGGGAGTCATCTGGCGGACCCCGCTACACTGACTTCGTGAAGTCGGGTGCTTTAGCATTGCACCCTATATTGCAATCAAGGAAGAAATAAGAGCGTGGCTAGCCTCATTTAGGTTGGTCAACAGCTTAAGGCCATGGCAAAGAGTTGGTAGTTCGCTTTAGGAATAGCTTTGCATTTTATCGCTCAACTGCTACCTTAGGAACAATTAGGATTTCGTGGAAATTCAAAGTTGACTTCTTGGAACCGATGTTGTCCTAAAACTTGTTCTTATATGGTTTTTGTTCTTTCATGACCGGTTTTCATACAGGGTGTAAATTATTCATGCTAAAGTAAAGCCATTCGTATATACACTCGAATCCACATACACTTTTTGTAAAAAGCACAAAGATGTGATCCCATTATTTTGCATCGCTAAGGACTAGCAATCGTGTCGGTCAGGGGTGGATTAGTGCCCAAAAGCGCTATTTTTGAGCCCTATTCAAGATAGGTTTTGAGTGCTTTTGCGCACTAATCATATGAATTAAGCCAATTGTCATATGCATGTCCACTAAGTGTTTTTGATTTGTTTTCACATTGTTTCTGTAGATAGTTTTGCGGTGTCTTGGGAACTTCAAAGAAGCTTCGCTTTTGGGTGCTGAATGCGAGGTCCTCATGAGATCACCGAAAGCTGGGAATGGCGAAACAAGTCAAGATGCAAAAGGAAGAAATTGAAGGCAAAGCGGATGAATAAGAAGCGTAGGAAGGATGCAAAGAGGATGCAAAGAGCAAAATAGGAAGCAGATCAAAGCTGGGATTTTTCGCTTATGATCGCGAAAATTTTGATCATGAAAATTTCGCAATCCTAGCTTAAATTTCGCTTATGTGGAAAATTTCTGGCTAGCTTAAATTTCCCCGCTAGCTAGCTAAACTCACTGCTCCTAGCTTAAAATTTCACCTCGCTTATCTCACAAAATTTTCACTAGCTAGTGAATTCTCGCGTTTATAAATTTTCGCTTATGCTAACTAAATTTGTTGCATAGCGAAATTGCCGCCTCTGTGTTTTTGGTATTTTGATTCCAAACGACCACGTGCTTTTGATTATTTACCATTTGTCTTATTGTAATTACATATTTAGGCATTTTTGTATTCACACAATCGGGGTTGGCTATATAAGCCACTCTTATGACTTTTGTAACTTAACTTTGGATTCACTGTGAAAATCCACGCAACTTTTCAATTAGCTTACAATTTTCTTCTCTCTTCATTTTCTTTTCTATTTTCTTTTCATTTTCTTTTCATTTTCTTCATTTTCTTTCATTTTTCTAAGAATCAAACACACTGGGTGATGACAAACTAAGGTATGTTGGCTATCCCTTCTTGAAGAGGTGAGGGTCACCGGGTGGAGGCTCGAGGTAAGTTTTCATGCCCTCATTTATCACACTGCATGAGGAAAGCATTTAAGCTCCTCGCATCTCACTCCCTAGGTTGAAACCTCCTAGGATCCAAATTTCCGCCTAATGTGTATTTGGCAAGCTTTGTGGTTACAAAGGATGCTTAATCTGCATCCACCGTCATCCACTTAATCGCCTCCCATTAGTCGCCAGTCGCCTTTTCGGAGGCCATACGCACAATCGTTAGTGGACTCAATGCTCACCGAATGCCATATCTCATGAGGGAGTAATTTAGGTTTAGGTTTTAGTGCCAATCAAGGTCCTGGGCTTGGGAAACGACTATAGGTCATTATCTCCAACGCGAGGAAACAAACCCGAGGGGCATGAATACACCTTTAAAAATCCAATCCAAGACCCAAGACTTCAAGGAGTCTCTTTCTAAATTTTCCTTTAATTTATATTATGCGCTTACAACCATCCAACCCAACGCTTGAACAAACCCAAAAATCCAAAGAGAAATACCATTTTCAACTCAACTCCGCACTTCTCATTTCACGAAGAAAACCCATCCCCGTGTTCGAATCCTGCACCGCTATACCGCAGCGAGTCCCGCTACCGCAGGACACCCAGGATACAAATTTTGTTGATTCCTATCACCCTACCGTGGCACCTGTAATCACTGCGGCGATGGTGGCAAATAATAACACTTTCCCACATAAGGGCAACAATGTTAAAGACTAGCCTCCACGAAGGCTTGCTGGGATCAAGGGTCAGGTGGTCGGTCAAAAGGGTCCCATCCACCGCCTCCACGCCCTCTCTTCTCGATTTTCTATCTACATTACGTCAAATAGCAAATTGAGATTTCCTTCTGCCAATCTAACCTAGAGTGCATATGCCACTACTAATGTACCTAGTCATCATGAACTATCCCGCTCATCACCACTAATACAATCTAATTCAATTCTTTGAATTTTCATGTTCAATATGTTTTCTGAACCCCTAAGGTCATGCTTTCTAACCTTAGTGTTCCATACACAATTTATCATGTAAATGTTCACACAAATCATGCACAATAAATGCATGATTTAAACCCGTACCCCATGGAGTCCTAGGTATTCATGTACCTAAGCTCTGATACCAAGCTGTGAAGTTGGTATCAGGACCATACTTATGGATACCCACACTGATTCCCAGTAATTCGTTTACCTAAGCTCGACATTAAGCCGCGGATACACCTCTATCCCGGTGTCCGCTGATAACCCGTCAACTCGCGAACTCCAAGTGTGGTGTCGTGTAACCACGCCACAACCATCATGTCCCATTTATTGGGATCCATAATTTAACAAAAAATTCGCATTAGTCTCCTTTGTACCGGAAGCTCTATCCAAAAATTACAACCTGTAACACATCACATGACCCATCCGGCTCAATATACGATCGGGTCATTCATGAGTCAGTACCAACCGGCCGCATTTCATTCAACCATACCCTGAATACTATACATGCAACTATGTAGTGATATGTTTACAAGAGTTCAATTATACACTCTTATACAAAATGAGATATTAAAACTGATCGTTCTAATATACATATACAAACTATGGTCCAAAGCCACATCCGGCTTTCTTCATATGTGTGGTCCTGAATGCGGGTCAACCACCTACATTTGACCTGTACTTGAAAGGGGGGTCCCACGACGGGGTGAGCAAAGCCCAGTAATGACAATCTCCTACAAGGGTTACTCCCTACCTAAGTGCTCATACAATGATCAAACCAACCCATACACATCCAAGTGAAAATGTCTACATGAATGTCATATGTCATGCATGGAATGTCTTCATGCCCATATCTCGAGTCACTCACCAACTCCATTACCCAATGCAAATGCCAATGGGCAACCAATCTTGAGTCAATCCTGACTCGCATCACACAACCCGAAGTCTATAATAATCGTGGATATTCAAATATACCCTAGCGCTGATCATAGTGGTATATTATAAGCTAAATAGAAATTTTCGTGAAAATAAAACGAGACCTGTAATTAATAATAAAGCTAAGGTAAATATGTAATTTACTACTCTTGAGGACATAAATGGCATAAATCAATAAGTTGATATGAAATTATGAAAATCGTGGAAAAGATGGTGCATGCCAAAGTATAAAATGTGTAAGTTAAATTGAGAATAGAAGAGAATAAAAGTATTAAGTGCAAAATGAGAAAATGTTTAAATGTCAAGGCCAAAATACGGCCTTAGCAAAAAGGTTAATAAGAGCAATTGGTTCCCCTCATTTGGAGAGACCAAACGTGAATGATGAGAGGAGAAGGAGAGAGGAAGAAGAAGAGGAAGATAAGAGAAGGAGAAGAGAAGAAGAGTTAGGCAAGGCCAAGCTCCAAAAAAGGTATGGAACTAATAACTCGAGTATGAACTTGGATTTTGGTATGGATCCTTGGTTTTGTTTGGGTATTAATGGTTATTTGTTGTACCTAAACCTAGGTTTGTTAGGATTTCATCCTAACCAAAGATGTATTGAAATTAGGGTTAGCAAACTCTTAAATGGCACAAGAAAATAGGGAATCCTTCCCTTCGAGAAGGGATTCACATGGTTAAATCGTAGTAAATGGTTAGCTTAGAGTAAACCCTAATTAATATATTCATGTTTTTGTTGAGGATGGGTCATAACCCATTAGAAGGGTTTTGGAAGAAATTCATGAAAGGATTTTGAAGAAAGATATCTAATTGAAAGATAAATTGTGTAGAAGAGTTTGGCGTGAATTTGAAATGGTTTCAGGTGTATATGGAGTATAGAGTTGACTGGGTTGAAATATATGGAAAAATGTGAGAAAACACACATTTTAGGGCATTTCAGGTGACTTGTACTGGTACACACTTTGAAAGTGTACTGGGTACACTTCGTTTCTTTGTCATTTTTGTGGCCAAAGTGTACCGCAGACACTTTGGGTGTACTGCACACTGGCCGTCGTTCCCAATTTCGACCAGCTTATTTTGGCCATAACTTGCTCATTTATTCGACGGAGTGGATCAAGTGGCCAATTAAAATAGACTTCAAGTAGAACCAAAAATAAAAGAGGCATCGTTAAATTCTGGCTCTAAGTGGCCCAAAAATTTACTCAAAGTGGGGCCATGTGTAAGCCAAAATCTGGTTTCAGTTTTGATCATAAAGTAGTCCGGGTTGTTTCGGACGTAACTTGAGTTTCGGTGCTCCGAATTGGGTGATTCTAGTTGGAATAGAACCCTTAACACCTTATATTTAAATGAGTACAAAGACCTAGAGTCAAAAATGTGCACACTCCCGGAAAATGAGTAATACAAACTGTCCCTAGTATAATTCCAGAATTGACTGGTTGGCATTAAATGCCATAACTTTATTTTGGATGATCCAAGTGGAATAATTCCAATTTCTAATTAAAATAGATTCATTGAGGGACAAGAATATGTGAATGAGTATTTATGAATGAGTATACATGAATGAGTAGACATGAATGAGTATTCGTGAATGAATACGTGAATGAGTATTTATGAATGAGTATACATGAATGAGAGATTACAGAATGTGAGACTCGTGAATTGAATGCGTGAATGAGTATTTATGAATGAGTATACATGAATGAGTATTTGTGAATGAATACGTGAATGAGTATTTATGAATGAGTATACGTGAATGAATATGTGAATGAGTATTTATGAATGAGTATACATGAATGAGTATACGTGAATGAATACGTGAATGAGTATTGATGAATGAGTATACATAAATGAGTATACGTCAATGAATATGTGAATAAGTATATGAAATGAGCACATGAATGAGTATGTGAATGAATATATGAATTATATAAGGAAATGAGTACGTGAATGAGTTTATGGAATAAATACATAGATTGAGTATATCTTTGAAAAGATAATACAAAAATGATTGTGGAATTGAAATGTGATATTTAAAAACCGAATGAAGGTGAACGATAATAAGGACGGGATTCATCAAACGGAATCTGTCATAAATGTGAATACGAAAGTGAATATGAAATTGAAATGTGATATTTGAAAACTAAATGATTATGAATGATGATAAAGACGGGATTCATTAAACAGAATCCATCATAAATGTGAATTAATTGATATATCGAATGAATCGCCTGACGTGATGCACAAAACGGCATCCGTCATGAAGGCACCCCGAAATTTTCCAACGTCCCACTTCGGGCGGTGTACGCACCAATCGCATCCGGGCTGATGGCGATGGCATTGAAGAAATGTCCGCACTTGGCGGGATGCACCAATCGCATCCGCCTTGATGGCGTATGGTATTTAATTGATACCATGTGCTCGATGCACCAAACATCCGTCATGATGGGAGAAACGGTCAATTGATAAACGATATCTGCCGCGGACGAGAACCGAATAATCATACCACGCGGTCGGGATGCACCAAACGCATATCCGCCATGATCGAGAACCGAATAATTGATACCACGGCTCCGATGCACCAAACGACATCCGGGCTATGATGGGAGAACCAATAAGTGATACCACGCGGTTCGGGATGCACCAAACGGCATCCGTCATGATGGGAGAACCGACAATTGATACCACGCGGCCTGGATGCACCAAACGGCATCCGCTCATGACGAGAACCGGTCAAGTGATACCACGTGCTCGATGCACCAAACGGCATCCGTCATGATGGGAGAACCGGTCAGGGGCGATACCACGTGTCGATGCACCAAACGCAAGATCCGCCATGATGGGAGAAACCGACAAGTAGTACCCACATGTCGGGTGCACCCAAACAGCATCCAGATTTCGAGACCAATTGTGGGAAATGTGTAGGCACATTACCAATGATGATAAGAGCGGATTCATTATTAAACTTAATCCGGTTTAAATGTGAATTAAATAGTCAAAGTGAAATAACCAAACAATGACGAGTGTAAATGGGATTTTTATGTATGCTTAAATCTCATAAATTGAATTGTGAATTGGATTATTGCATTGAAAAATGCATGTTGTGATATTATAAATGATGTGTAAAATGAAAAGCGCGAAAAATTAGTAGCATGAGTTTATGTGGGATAAAATGGCATTATTTTGTAAATGCATGTTATTAAGTGTGAAGGTTATAGGTCTTTTGAATTTGTAAATGGTCATGGGATTTCCTGAAAAGAAGTGCTTTCGCTTAATTAAAAAGGTCCGAAATAGAATAACATAAACAACATGTTTTGAAAGATAATTGAAAATGTCTGAGTAAACCTGCTCCACTGATCCGCCAACCTGTCAAGTTTGGGATTCGTCGCGACACTTTAAAATAAAATTTAATAAGATGAAATAAATGTTTTAATTGAAATGTTTGAAACTGCCCGCCTTGATCCGCCAACCTGTCGGTCGGGATCTTGTCGCGACACTTTAAAATGAAAATTTATAAAACGAAACTAAAAGAATTTAACCCGCATCCTCCCAGACGCGAAATGTAATTTCTAAAGGAGTTGATTAATGGCTTTGACCGTGATAACGATAAGAGTCTAATATGAATTGGTATTAGTTTGATTGACCCAATATGTATTTAATATGACTCGATATGTTCGATTTACCATTGTATAAGTATAAGTTTGTTTCGAATATGATCTAATATGACATACATGTAGAAGATATGAATTGAAAACTTGTAAAAGACATGATACATGGAAGTAATACGAATAAGATAATGATATGGAATCTGAAAAGGGCAAAATCTACATGTATAAAATGAGATGAGCGAAGTCAGTACAAGAATGTATTTCACATATGCATAAGTAAAAGTAAAAGATAGTGACGGGCGACATTGTTATTGGTCGTTATCACTATATGTTCCACTAAGCGCAGTTTAGCACGTGTTCAATCCGTAGGTACTCGAAGAGAGATAAAGAAGACAGATATTCCACACCAGCAATGACCATCTCTCGTAGATAGTGCTCACCAAAGACTGCTCGCGATCTCTCGATGTTTGTATTAGATATAAAAAGCATGTATAAGTAATTGTATAAGTAATTGGGACTTAGCATATGTGTAGAGATTTTAATGGATACTACTCCTGGTAGTTCCTTTGTATATGTGAATGACTTTTGGTTATTACAAAAATTATTTACCCACGTATGGGTTAAGCTCAAAATATTGCTCAGCAAAATAAAAAATAAAAAAAAAGTAAAGAGTCCCAAGATATGGTTTCGCACTCGAACCGGTTCTGATACTTGACCCGTCGAACCGAATCAGGGCGTACAATAACCATAACCGTGTCTTCGGGTAACATACTTCTACCATACCATCGGGTCTCACACCCATACGTAATTTTTCTGATCACACCATGTCTTTACATCTAATGTTCCAGGCTTTTCACCTGAGGGGATTAACGACCCCCTTCTTGCTCCTCCCAACACACATTAATTATATTTCACTTTATTCTTTGAACCGTGAGTCATTCATTGGACGTCGTCCAAAGTACGAGCTCACTACTCATTTATCAACATTAATGATGGATGACCATACCCATGCACCCACACCGAATATGCTGATGTCCCTGTGCATATGCAATGCTAATGTCACTGCAATTTCTCATGTTACATGTATGATGCACACTACATGAACCATTCTTATCAGTTGTACTTCATGTCAATTACCATGCAAACATATATCTCAAGCATATAAGTTCCATATATTTCATGTCAATATATATAAAGATATTGTATCAAGCATATTAGTATACATCAATCCATGACTAAGAAAATAATGTCATACAACCTTCTTTAGGCTAACTCATGGCAATTCCTACCCAATACAATAGCTTACAACATGTCATGCAATGGTCATGTCAAAACCCTACTATTCACATCGACACAACCATTAACCTGCACACTTGGTGAAAAACATAGATTTCAGTAAGGTTATGATCCCCACTGTCCTCCATAGGCACATGGCTGGAATATTGATTCAATGGGCTTTCCATAGAGTCTAAGAACACCCAAAACGGAGTTCGGATGAAGAAGTTATGGTCAGCCCAAAGTCAGAGGTTTCATGCAAAAAGTCGTGCCCAAATGGACAGACTAGTCAACAGACCCAACCATACGGCACCTCGTCTGGATAGACCCAGCCGATGCATCTAGCCGACGCACTCCATCCGGACAAACCTGGGCCCGACAAACCCGATGGATAAACCCAGCCGGACGCATTTGACTTGTGGGTCGTTCCTCGTAAACTAATTACAACTTGAGCTATAGAAGTTTGATTTGGGTAATTCAAAAGCCTAACATTAAGTTCACTGATGTGGCTACAATTTACCTGAGGGACACATGACCAAATTCCCTTTATTTCCCACCAGAAAATCAGTCAGAAAGTCTGGTTAATGCATAGGATCACAATATGGCAACTTCCCATAGTTCAAAATGCAACCAAACATCCCCCTTAGGGCAAGACACAACCACACAGCCCTTAAGGTAGAAAGTAACCAAAGTAGGAGAAGACCTACCTCTTAAAGGGTAGAGGTTGCTCTAGGAAGTCCCGTGGACACTTCCTAAACCTAAAACCCTTGATTTTCTGAACTCTTATCTTAAATCCTCGACGAAATCTCGTGTTTTCTGTACCCACGCGTAGCCTTTGTTGAGCATATGATCTTTAGTTCTTGGCCCGACGAAAACCGACCCACCGATCTCCATAGATCGTAGAGATAAGTTAGAGCTTCTCTTTCCTCTTTCTCTCTTCTCTTTCATTTTTCCTTCCTCCTTTCCACCGGTTGGTCCAACATGATCAAGTGGGAGTGTCCTCCCTTGCCACATGTCAACCTCCTATTAGCTCCCTTAGATTTTCTTATCCTCTTATCCATAACTTTAGATTTCCTTCCTATCAAGTGGTGACACATGCCACGCATGAGCCCCACTTAGGCTCTTTTTTTACTTGCCTTCCATTTGACACGTGGCTCAATGTGAGCCACTCAACACGTACCAAGTGTCTTGTACTAATTTCTGCTCTCTTCGAAACGTGAAATTCACCATCTCGAACACCAGCTTCAAATTCACCATCTCACCAACGAAATTCGACGGATAGTTGTAGATTTTGGCGAGATGATTCCAAATCTGCAAAGTCTGCTTCCTATCATCCAAGATCTATAAAAATTTCATATTTGCGACCGAAATTATCTTTTTTGCTTTTCCTAGAAAATTGAATTTTCTCGGGTTTTACAAACCAGTTTTGAACTCTTGGAGCCTAAGGTAATCAAAGAAAAGAAATCAAGAGGTTATGACTTTTTCGATCCTACGGATAATGTTAAAGGTCAAAAATCCACTTCGATGAAGTTGGAACACAAGTAGAAATCCACTTTAAAGAGGATTGCTTGGTGTCTAAGTATACTAATTCCCGGCTGGTGACAACCCGAGATAATCTCAAGAAAGAGATAAAATGCTAAAATTCATACGAGATAATGTAACGCCCAAAATACCCTAGAATTTTATACTAATTTTATTATATATTCCATGGGCAGAATTAAGCCAAACTTGGGAAACTAATAAATTGTGAATGTGAGCATATGATTAAATATTATATGCTAAAATGTGAAACCGATTGAACCCGAAATAAAACCCAAGTGTAAAATGGCAAAATTGGAATTGGTGAAATGAGGACTTAAGGGTCATTTGAGAAAATGTTTATGTGTTTAAGTGCAAATAGAAGTGATATATGTGCTATAAGGTAAATTGAGGCAACTTAAATCCAAAAATGGGTTTTTGATGTGCCAAAGATGGCCTTATAATGGATAAGTGATATTAGACCACATTTGGTCTTAGAATGCTTATTTGAGCAAAAACATATTTGAGAGGGGGAGTGAGAAGAGAAGAGCTAGGTTGAGGAGTAAAATCAAGGTTTTGGTAGGAGATCATCCTCAATTCCGTTTCCAAGTGATCAAGGAGGAAGAAGGAAGATAGGGCAAAGAGTTTCAAGAGATTCAAGGTATGAACCTAAACCCTAGAAATTTGTATTTGATGTTTAGGTTAGAAAAACCGTAATCCATCCATGGGTTTTACTCATGGTTGGTTTAGATGATATTAGGATGTTGTCGAGTATTCCATGTTTTGTTTTGGGATTTTGAGGATTTGGAGAAAAATCAGAAAAGTGCAAAAAACCGAAAATCCGCATCATCGAGCTATTACGCCACAGCGTAGGGAACCCACGCCGTAGCGTAGACCTACTCCAAGGCGTGGGATACCCTCGCCACAACGAGGCCAAGGTGCCAAAATGGCACCCCTCGGGTACGCCACGTCGTAGCTAATGTTCACATCGAGCTATTTTTTAGATTCTTGCTCAACACCTCGTATCTGCAGACACCGATAGTTTAAGGACCCCTAATAAATGATTAATGAGGGTTCAAATAAGGATAAAACTAAATGAAAAACAGGCGGTACTCGTCATTTCTACAAGCGAATGGGCGCACTTAGTGTTCAACCCAAAACCGTTAACGAAGATAAATTGTCATTCACTAAAAATGTATAATAATTGTTTATCCACTAAGAGTGGCGTAATTGTTATTAACTAGGGATGGGTGAGGATCACCTAACCTAGGATCGAGATCGAAGGGAAGGAAACAAGAGCCGACAGCTTCGGTTTGTTCATTGAACCTCAAGTGTTTTGGTAGTTTACCAAAAAAATCTAAAATGATTGTATGGAATATGCATATCTTTGAAATGTTATTATGAAAGTGCATATGGATTTGAAAATGTGATATTTGAAATGTTGAAAATTAATTACATGTGAGTGATTAATTGAATGATAAATGAATTGTCAATTTAATATCTGAATTGAATCGATATAATTCAACGACCAACATGGCGGATGCACCACCTATTAACCGGGTCATGAAGGCAAACCTAAATTGTTCAATTTCCTACAGCGGCGGGGTCGCACCACCCAAGATCCGTCATGATGGTGTATGGCATTATTAAATGTCCCACTTGGCGGGATGCACCAATCGACATTTGTCATGATGGTGTATGGCATTTTTAAATGACCACATGGCGGGATGCACCTATTAGCATCCGTCATGATGGGAGACCAAAATTGTTAAATGTGTAAGCACATTACCGAATGACAAAATGGACAGGATTCACCAATGGAATCCGTCATGAATGTGAATTGTATGTATGCGGAAATAACAAACTTTGATTAGTGTAATGGGATTCAGAAACTAAATACATCCTTAGGGAGTATGTTTGAATCTCATGATTTGAGTTAAATAAATTGGTTGCATGTGAAATGCATATTTTGATGCGATCAATGATTCAGAAGTGAAAGCATGTGAAAACAAATAAACATGAGTATAGTTTGAAATAAAAGGCATGGTTTTATGACAACGCATGTCGCTAAGAATCGAAAATTGAATAGAACAAGATAGAACCACTAAGCATGAAAATGCTTAGCGGTAGTTTTATCTATGCGCAAGTTTCGAGTAAACAAGATAGAAGGCAAGATCAAGAATCGTAGAGTCATAGAGAAGGTTGTGGTGTATTATATACCTCATCATATGCATATCATTTCTTTTGAACATGTGACGTTTTGTGAACAAAAGAGTTAATCTCGAAATTATTGTTTTGTATATCATTTTGTAAAGGCATGATACGCCATTTTGTAAATGCATTGTATAAAAGTAAATGTTTATAAACACATTTGAAATGCTTCATGCGATAATCGAAACCTCAAAATGAAATGACATAAATAAAATGTTTTTGATAAGATAAATGAAAACGACAGCAAATCAAGGTCTGCCCGATCCGCCATTCGGTCTGGGCCGGGATTCAAGGTCGCAAAGACTTTTGAAAAAAAAAAAAAACAAATAAATAAAAGAAATAAAAAAATTAAACGAGCATCCCGAAATCCGCCTCGATCCACCGCTCAGTCGACCGGAGCGGTGCTACAGATAATGCGAGACTTTGTCACATGCCAAAGTTATGTGATCTGGTGCAACAGAAAGATCCTACTCAGTCTAGGACTATGCCACGTGGTTTGATTCAACAAGAATTATGATGGGCAAAGATTCTACTTGAATAGACTCAATCCTGACCTGGGCCTCGAACCGGAGTTAGAACAAGTGTGTGGACTCACGAAGAAAGGACCCTCTAGTCTCTTGACTTATGGAAGAAGCATCGATAAACACGATTTATCATTATCCCACAGATAATGGAAAGCCTCAGCTTGATCATCCAATCTATCAAACTAGGATTTGGAACCTGTCGGGTTTAGAATTCTGTCAATATCTTCGTCTCCAAAGTGATTCTACATGCAAGAAAGTGGCTACTGGCACCTAAGCTGATGAAGATCAATGATAGGATTTGAAGTCCCAGACAACCAGAAGTAGTTCGACTTCAGTAACCCTAGCAAAGGACGGCCAAACCCTGGAGAGTCTCGAACTAAGGTCGGTTAACGGGGACACAAGTCGGCCTCGAATCTTGTGAGGCCAAGGTACTTGAGGAGTAAGGTATCGATGGCCCGAGATCGCTTTTAGCACTCCTTTCCGGCCCTAATTGCTTATGGGTCCGAACCGAGTCCCAGCGCCACCTTTCAACATCACCTACAACATCTTGATCAAAACTTCATATCAACATCGTTTCAATAGAGTATTTACACTTAATCGCATAAAATCTTACAAACAGAAAAAGTTTATCTTTAGCAAATTCTATTTCATTTCATCCACGAAAAAATACCATTAAGTAAAGGCATATCAAACCTTTTCAAATGATTTACAAAATAGATATTTAGAGTTGAAATTGTTTTTACAAAATATCAATGTTCAAAAAGAGATATGGGTGAATGCATATGTCTGAACATACTCCACAATTCTTTCTTTATGACTAGACGCCTCGATTCGCTGGCCTCCCGTTCAATCTGCAGACTTTTGCGCATAGATAAACTACCGCTAAGCATTTTCATGCCAGGTGGTTCTATACAATTCCATTCTCTGCTTTTCAATTTAAATCAAATCATGCGCTTTACTAAGCAAACTCTCATATCTTTTTGGATGACTGAATGTCAATATTAATACATATACTTATTCCATATACAATCATTTATGGTTCATTGATCAAATCCAAATATATACTTCCATATGCAATAAGTCTAAGATAATCAAATCATGCATGTCACAATACTCTTTTCATTTCAATTTGCAATCATGCTTTTCAATTCCAATTTGTCACAATCTCAAATCAATTCAATTCGTGTCATCTTTAATAATTTAACCTATGTTTTCGGAGCATACAAAGATACTCCGAATCATCTAACGGTCCGCTTCGGGCCGCAGCCTAAGATAAAAACGCTTTATAACATAGTACCTGGCCCCCCGCCGAAATACGACCGGTTATTAAAAAAATCAATTAGTGAACACTACCGATACTGCCCCGCTCGGGCTATTGATCGTATGACATCAATATAATCATTCAGTATTACTATTTCGACCCCTGGTATCGTATACCAATCTATCCTTCATACAAACAAAATGGTTAACATTCAATTAAGGGTGTCTAAAGATTGCAGCAACATACGCATAATATGTACAATTGTATAAACTGGCTTCATTTTAATACTCATGCAATTTTCATTTTCAAACATTTCACAATCAATTTCTTCAAATCAATTAAAACAATTCAATATGCTTTTCTTACGCATTGTAACAAATAAATAAATCTTGAAAACGAGAATAGAGAAGATAGAACAAAACTCAAAATCATCGCTTTGATTCCGATTCGAATCCGACTTCAATGCGGGCTTTCCTCTCTCACAACTCATTCAAACAAGAATGGCAATCACATATTAGTAGTTATTCTAGATGTTTTGGTCGTGGTTTGCGTCTACCCGATACCCTTCACTTGAAAATTTTTCTGGGGACAAGGAGCAATAATTTGCCTATTCTTCCTTCATATGAAAATTTTATTCCTATGAGTCTATTTAGTAGGAATTTGAATCATCTCATTTGAATCACCCAAACTCAAGTTACGCATTTTAATGCCAAACTCGGTCAAGATGCCCAAATTTCACTGACATTTTCCATTGTTATTCCCACCTCAAATTTAAATCCATACAAATTGGTAATGGTTTATTCTACTCATTTGAAGCTATGGTTCTAAGGTTTATTCTCCGACTGGAATCACCAAAACTCAAGTTATTTCATTTTACATCTAGACTACTCCAATTTGCAAAGCAGAATCAGACTGTTATTACACATAGCTCCACTTTGACAAATTTATGGGCAATTTGGGGTTACAATTTGCATACACTTCCTTCAAGTAAATTATTCCCCTATAATGATATTTTACCCATAATTTTGAATCACTCAATTTGGATGAGTGAAACTCAACTTATGGCCAAAACACTATAACAATACCCAAAACAGAGCATAACCCATGAGCTACCCGAGCTCACCTTTAAGTCCGTATTTAGGAGCCTTAGAGCAACAATTTTCTCCTGGTCCCTTCTATACATTTGTAGACCTATCTCTTATGGTTCTTTATCAATTAAAATCACTTCATATGGATGATTATAACTTAATCTATAGCCAAAACAAGAACAGGGGTCTTGACAAAATTTATATACTTTGAAAACCCAACATTTTCCCTTTACAAACACTTCCAATCAAATCAACCAATATAAACAATGAAAAACATTCTCAAACCGAACTAAAAACCATCCAAGAACACTTATACACACTGGGGGTTTTATTAAACCCAAACACAAGTAGGAAAATAGCTTGGTTTTTCTACCTTAAATCTCTTTCAATCTTCAATGCCAAGCTTTCTTCTTCAACTGATTCTAAACTCTTGCTTTAATGGAGCAAGAATCACAACCCTCTCACTTTGCAAGCCCTAGCCTTCCTCTCTCTCAAACTGCTTTGCTCAAAAATGAGCTTCAAGACCACTTTCTTGGTCTTAAATATCCCATTTCACATAAGGCCTTCTTTTCGAATTCCTTCTTAAAAAATCCATTTTGGTTTAAGTTCTCCTAATTGCTAGCTTTTCTGCCTTACTCATTTTGGTCTCTAATCTCATGCTTAAATTCTCATCAATCACACTAGATATTTCATTTCTAACTTATGACCCTTAGGCCTATTTCACAATTTCCACTTTTGCCCTTTTCACTTGGGTTTATTTTCTGTTCACTAATTTCTCAAATTAGCATTTAATATTTGCATTTGCCTTTAGCCATATAATAATTTAATCAACATTCATTTGGTCAGCTTCCCGGAAAATACCTAAGTTGGCTCAATTTATACCCGGAATATATAATAAAATTATAAAAAAAATTCTAGGGTATTTTTGGGGCGTTACAGTTTTGGAAAGTGGATAAAGATCAAATCAAGAAGATCTGATCATCTAAGCTATCAAACTAGAATTAGAAACAAATTAGATTTCTATTCTGAAGAGAATACTTAAGCAGCAAGTTTCCTAATTCTTTTGTGGTAGCTTAAAGGAATGTTCAAAAAATAGAAGGTAGGATCTAGAGTCATATTAAGATAGTGATTCGATCATATCAAGACTTTAAAATTAAAAGGCTATAAATTCATGTTTGGAAGTTGTCAACACGAATTTCAAGAGAAGAACTCTTGGAAGAGAAGTGAAGTCCGAACGTATCAAGGAGCTGCGGGAGTGTATACTCTATTGAGGTATTGCATGTTAAAAGCCTTTTATCTTGGGTGATAGATAATGTTTTAATTTTCTTCATATTTTCTATGTAATGTAGGTTATGGGTGTGCGATGCTTTTGAGAGGGGAATGGAGGAGGTTCATTTTTAATTCTGCTAGGAGTGATCGGGATTCAAGAAGGGTCGTGGGCAGAGAGGGGGTCTCGTACCACATAAGACTAATTATAAACCTTGAAGCAAATTAGTGAAATCCTTGCATCTGGGTACAACCCTAAGGACGTAGGTAGTTGCCAAACCATGTAAAATATCATGTGTGCTTTTACTTTATTACATATATTTTATATCTACCTTGACACACACAGTCACACAAGATAGTCTGAACTTCCATAATCCCAAAGTTAGGACTGTGGCCAAGAATGCACACTGTGACTGCTTAATCGGGTATCAAAGAAGGTCACTCTAAGTAACTGAGTAAGATCCATGTTTACTCTAATGGTTTGTGTGTTAGTATTAGATGGATTTTTTAAAGGGAAGGTGAATCTACAAGTCGTCCTCTCCTACTTGATGGGATGAACTATGGATATTGGAAAGTTTGGATGTGTCTTCATTAAATATCTTGATATGAAAGCATGGAGATCAGTATTGACACGATGATGTCTTCCATCCAAGATAGACGATGATGGAAAAACAGTGGTTAAGGCTAAATTAGAGTGGATTAGTGAAGAAGACAAATAAACAACTAGCAATTCGATGACTCTTAATGTTATCTAATATGGTGTGGATTCCGCATGTACTTAGCTTCATTGCAACTTCGACTCCAAGAAGGAAGCTAGTGACACTTTGCAAGTAATCCATGAAGAAAGTAAGAAAGGGAAAGACCACATCAGTGAACCAGTTGCACTCATCACCCACTTGAAAAACACAGTAGTAGGAGGTCAAAAATAGGAAGCTCTAGAAGAAGTCTCAACAGATGTTCACATCACCGGGCCCCTACCCAGCCTGTAGATGTTGGGGACTCTATGTGGTAGTGATGAAGAAATGATGAAATCTCTAATGAAGAAGTGTATGTGGCAAACCCTAAGTTTTAAAGACCCCCTTCACCCTGACTATGTTTACAGGCTGAAAAAGGCTCTCTATGGGTTGAAACAAGCTCTTAGAGCTTGACATGAAAGGCTAACCGAGTACTTCTTGAAAAGATGATACACTCAAGGGGGAGAAGATCACATTCTCATCATCGAGGGGAGCCAATGGGAAGTGGTCCAAATTTATGTGGACGACATAGTCTTTGTATCCACGTCTCAGAGAATAGTGAAATAGTTCATGGAATACAGGAGCATCGAGTTTGAAATGAGCTTGGTTGGTAAAGTGACTTACTTTCTTAGACTTCAAGTAAGGCAAAGCATCTTTGACACCTTTGTCTCTCAAGTCAAATATACGAAGAACTTAGGTAGCAAGTTTGAACTTGATACGGCAAAGCATAGAAGGACTCCTATCGGGACCCATGATAAGGTTACTCGAGATGAAGTTGGTAAGGTGTTGGTCACACCCTCTATAGTATGGGAGCTTGTGCAAGGTACCAATCATGTCCTAAAGAAAGTCATCTTCGTCGTTAAGAAGATCATTAAGCATGTGAGTGGTAATGTTTAATTTGAGATTTGGTACTCACATGATACCATAACTAGCTTAGTGTGATACTATGGTGTTGATTGGGCTGGAAACTTTGAAGATAGGAAGAGCACTTCTAAAGGATGTTTTTCCGAAACACCAGGTTCTGGTTTGGTAGAAACCAGAACTTCATATCACTCTCCATAGCTGAGGTAGTGTACATAGCAATTGGTAATAAATGCACATAACTTATTTGGATGAAAAATATACTTAAGGACAATGGCGTCCCACAGGAAGTCCTAACTTTCTATTATGACAACCTTGGTGCTATCAATATCTTAATGAATCCTGTCTAACATTCGAGAACTAAGCATATAGACATATGTCACCACTATATTAGAAGCTTGGTTAGAGACAAGATCATTGATCTAAGGTACATATAAATTGAAACTCAATTGAAGGATGTATTCACCAAGAGCTTGGATGCAGCATGTTTTGAGACCCTCATATCCTCATTGGATCTATATGTTCTTTGATACTTTTTCTCATTTTTATGAAAAAAAATGGAAGGAAGGAGAAAGAAGAGAGAGTCAGGAAGGGTTTTTCTTAGCATTCTCATGCGCATTTTCGCTCAAGTCGCCCAGTGATGTCCCTCAACATATTCAAGAAGAAGTTCCCACTCTTGACAAGATGGTGTTCGAACGCCTTGAAACGTAATGAGTAAGATGTTACTTGTGGCTGCCTTTATACCCATCTTAATCTTTGGGATCTTAGTTGAGCAATACAAGGGGATAGTGATTGTTTGACATCCTTCGCCTTTCTCCAAGTAAGTCGAGAAACAAGCATAAGTCAGATTTATTGTGATGATTTTTGGAGCCACACAAACATATAAAATACAAGCGCATGGCGTGCTAGGAAATTAAGTGTTTCCAAAATAAAAATGGTTCTGAAGATCAAACTTAATCACTATGTGTGCTCCCTGCTCCCTTGACGCTTCCTTAATCAAAGTAGAAAATGCCTGGACACGAAAATATTGCAGGAATCAAATGCTAAAGACAAATATTAGATTTCCCTAGAAATGAATGAAATAACACGGTGTTGGAAATTGACAGACTTGAATAAAACTTGGAAATAGAATGCTAGAATTGCTAAAGAAAACATTGGATTTTACTATGAAGAAATGAAATAACACTATGCCGAAAATTGATAGAAACTTGGCTAAACTAGGAAATATAATGCTAAAATTGATGAAAGATGATTGAAAGATAGATTTGTCGTGCAATTTCTAGATTGACACGTTGAGCCGATTGATTTGTTGATTGATTGATTGGTTGATTCCTTGATTGGTTGATTGGTTGTTCCTTTTATAGACTTGAGTTGCTACCTAAGTCTCCATTTTCTCTTCTCTCCCCACTTTCTAAAGTCACTGCCCACGTCTTCCATTAGGGAAGTTTGTTCCTCAAGGATTTATCCATGTCTCCACCAGGGAGGCTTGTTCCTCAAGGTAATACCACTTTTGCAAATAATTGTCCCAACTCTCTGCCACTTCTGATATTTGAGAAAAGGCTTCGTGTCACACCTCGTTTCCCGGTTCGGGGTGCGAGACCATATACTGGGACTCTTTACTTATTTTTTTTTCAGACATTGGTGGGCCCAAGTATTATAACATAATCAAAATATCATATACAAAATTGCTAAAATAAACTACAATCGTAGTGGTGCTTACGTTGTCATATACATACGCTCGAGTCCCATTTACATATACAAAACTATACATTACATTTACATTATCGTAGCGCTGAACTCCACAGTTGATGAACCCTTACTCGTGTCGTCTTAGAATGCAAAATCACTGCCTCCTTCTTATGTACCTGCACCTGCAAAAAACCAGCTAAGCTTTCTTGCGCCTAGTGGGAAACATAGGTAATATGCATATACACAGTTATAGTACGCTTATAACAATAAAAGATATCAGAATTGTATGCATTCATATACGGAACTTATACAATTACTTATGCTTCTAACATACTTATGCTTATCCCATCTCCTATATGGACTCATACTTCGTGACTTATAGCAACTTTATGCTTGTTCGCATCTCCCGTGAGGAGTTATAGAGCTTATTGTTTGTTCGGGATCTCCCGTAGGAGTTACAGCTTATCGGGTTGTTCGTATCTCCAGAAGTTGGCTGTAGCTTATCCTTATTCGTATACCCATAGGTACTACAGATCAGAATGATACACATTTGTTTACTCTTATTCCTTCTTCTGGTTATTATCATATAACTATGGGAATACTTAGACCAGTACTAATAAATGAGTAGGACACAACACAATAAGTACCCGAAGATACTATATTGTATTGAGGAGCCGTAGCACAAAGCAGGAGTGCTGAAGCACTAAACAAGAGTGTCGTAGCACTAATCAGGAGTACCGAAGTACTGAGCAGGAGTGCCATAACACTAATCAAGAGTACTGAAGTATTGAACAGGAGTGTCGTAGCACTAATCAGGAGTACCCAGACCAACAGACGTGCCCGCCCACGTAACAAGGCGCCGTGAGCACCAGCAAAGGAGTGCCGCTAATCGACGCAGACTCGTCGCCACCGCCGCGATGGGCGTCGGGTCATTTAATACCTGGTCTTAGGCATTCCTACGATTATATGTATTCAGAAACTTCCTATCTTATCATTGGGGCATGAACTTTGCCCCCCCCATCGAACTCGCCGCCAAGGCGGCGAGGTACGATACATTTTTCACTTACTTCTTTCTTATCTTAACCCCTGTTAATAATTTATTAGTGTTCTAATACTCCCAGTAGGCGAATTATAGCTTAACTATGCAAAAATACCAAAAACAAGGTCGAGGATCTAATGGTATCGCAGACACTGCTTCCCACGCATCGAACCTGCTCGAGGGCAATCGTACCGCTTCTGGGTGCTACCTAGACGATTTGTTCACTACATCGCGTACCAGCACACCCTCCAAAGGGGTACCGCACTGGCCGATTTCTCCCGCCTTAAATGGCGCACTTTCACCATTTTTCATGCACTTTTCTTCCATAATTCTCTTCTATTCCATCATTCATCAAAAACTAACATGGAATCCCTCCAAAACTCCACAAACACTTTTAATTAGCCAAAGAATCCAAGGATTCATAACAAACTTCACCAAACTTCACAAAACCATACACTTATGAAGGATTCCATATCTAATTGATATCAACTAGAGATTTTCAACCCAACTTCCCTTAAATCTAGAGTTAGGATGTATTCTTAACAAAACCCTAGAAAAGGGAATTAAATAAATGTCCAAAGGAAACCCTAGCAATCCATACCCAAGTATTTTTTTGTACAAAATCATACTAGAATCCATACACCCCACCAACTCCAAAAAATCCATACCTTTAAGTTTCTTGGCTTCTCCTTCTTCTTCCCCTTCTTCTTCCCTTCTCCCCTCTCTTCCCTCTCTTCTCTTCCCTCCCCCATTTTTTTTCTTCTTGTTTGGAGACCAAAAATGAGTTATTTTTGGTCTCCTCCTCTATTTATAGTTAAAGTTTCATTTTGCCTTATAGTCCTCCATCTTCTACTAATCGCACTACAATTCCTGTTATTTCTACTTTGGCCTCTAGTTTTATCTATTCATGTCTTTGATGCCCCTTTTTGGACAAATTAAAATTTTGTCCTTAAGTCTTGTACAATTTCCAGGTTTCTAAATTTCCATTTTTCACATTTAATTTACTTAAAATCTCTAATTTATACCACAAAATACCCTAAACATGGAAAAACGATTAGTGTACATTTTTGTGTTATTATCGTGATTTCCAAATTCTTTAAAAACTAAATACACCTAGACTTTTCTATGGACTCACTAAATATCCAGTTCTTTTATCTAGACTTTTGTTCATAGGCTTGGGCTTAGGCCTAACCCCATACTGGATCATGCCAAATTTTAATTTAGGTGCAAACAGTATCAAGGGCACCACTTGCAAGACATTTAGTCAAGCAAGAAGATAGGTAAGAAGAAAATTCTGTTACAAACTCGAATCTAAACCTTCACTCCCGGGTTTCAAGTTCGAATGTAGGAAGTCCTTGTACTCTTCAAGAAGTCCCAACTACTTTAAGGACCATCGATACATTTAGGAGATGTTACAACATCTTCATGAGTAGCAACAGTTAGTGGAGTTCTAACTCTAAAGCATTCAGAATAATAGAGAGGAAGTCACAACATTAGTTGAAAGGGTCCCAACTACATGACCTTCTTTTCCAGATTATTAAGGATGATGACGCAGTGGATTCAGGGGGAGAATACTAAGGTTGTCCCTGATCTAGTCCTAACCAACCCAAAAAAAAAAAAACTTCCACCCAAGGGTTGTGGGGCTCGATCTAGCTTCATCATCATTCCGAGATCGGCTACACTGAGACTAGAAGATGTTGGCACCAAGGATGCCTCTACTCCTGCACCAAGTGGGTCTACTCTTCTTCAGAGGGTCATTCAACAAGAAGAAGAAGAGTTGCATTTCCTTAATTAGAACAACTCCTCGGGAGTTTTACCAAAGTATACGAGACATGAAAGTGCCCATCATGGTCCTTTTGGATGAGCTCAAGGGTACACAGGTGTTCGACCTAATATTTATGAACATTAGGGATGACGACACTACAAAAATTAAGGGTCTTATTAAAGGACGTCCTTGACCTAGTCTCACTGGAGCCTTAAGACGGCACCCTGTAATGGATGCAATTCTTGGCATATATCCCTTAGTCCATTTAGTTATGATATTCAACAAAAAATAGGAAGATTGGTATTAAAAGAATGAAGAAAGAAGATTTTTGGGGGGTAAATTTGTTTTTCTTCTATTATATGTTGGGAAGGTGCATGGTTCATGGAATGACTGGCTAGTACTATCTTCATCAACTGTGTCAAGAATCACTTTCCTATTCTCTATTCCATCATCTTGATTCATTCTTGAAAAGGAATTTTTGCCAAAGACAAAGCCTAAGGGGAAGATTGTTAGGTTTAGAACTGACATTATCTTCGTCCTTAATGTTTCACAAGAAGGTTTCTACTTCAAAGTTTAAGTTTGATGAAGATTTGATGGTTTAAGCATGAAGTCCCTGGAGAGAGTCAGGATTATGTTCGAAACTAACTTGGGACTCGAATTATTTTTGGACTCTTACAACCCAAGATAATTGGAAGGAAGAAACTGAAGAGGCTGGGACTTCTCTAGATATTATGGATAATGTTGAAGGTAAAAAAATCCACTAAGGAGATAATCTCTTTGATGAAGTTGGAACACAAGTAGGAATCCACTCTAAAAGGATTTCGTGCCCAAGTATACACCTCGCTAGACAACTTCTGAGATAATCTAATAAAAGAGATAAATGTTGAAATTCATAATGAGATAATGCATTTGTCACATGGCAAAGTCATGTGATCTAGTGCAATAGAAGGAGCCTACTCAGTCCATGACTATACCATGTGGTTTGATGCAACATGAATTATGATGGGTGAATGATTCTACTCAAAATAGGACTCCGCCCTCCGAACTGAGTTATAAACTAGCTCCCGGCGTAGACTCCAACTCAAGAGAGGACTTCTCTAGTCTCTCCACTTCTAGGAAGAAACATCTAGATAAACAACGATTTATCAGCATCCTACAGATAATGGAAAGCCCTCCAGTCTGATCATCCAATCTATCAAACTAGATTTGGAACTTGTTGGGTTAAAAATTGTCAAAACTTCCTCTCTAGTATACTACAAGAAGGTGGCTACTTCATAGCCTAAGTTTGATGAAATAGATGTGAAGTCCTTAGAAGAACTAGGAAGTAGTTTAGATTAGGGTAGTCCTCTAATGCATGGACATTCCAGACATGAAGAGTCGGACTAGGGTAAGAGCTGATGTGGGACGAAATTCAATTCAGGAATCTTAGAGGCCAAGGTACTTGGAGAGTAAGGTACCGATGGGCCTGGGATCATTTTGGCAAGTGGATAAAGTTAAAATCAAGAAGATTCGATCATCTAAGCTATCAAACCAAAATTATAAACAAATTAGATTTCATATTCTAAAGAGGATACTTGAGCATCAAGTTTCCTAATTCCATTGTGGTAGCTAAAAGGAAAGTTCAAAAAATAGAAGGTAAGATCTGCAGTCATATTAGTATAATGATCCAATCCTTTAAAGACTTCAAATATAGAATTACAAGGCTATAAATTCAAGGGTTTGGAAGTTTCTCAACAAGAATTTCTGTGGAGTGTGTGGCTTGGAAGAAGACAAACGGTCCCACATGTCGTAAGGAGTGTGGAGCATAGATACTTAGTTATGTATTTCACGTTAAAAACTTTATCTCAAAGAAAGATGATGTTTTAATTTTCTTTATCTTATCTATGTAATGTGAGTTGTAGGTGTGTGATGCTTTTGAAATAGGAATGGATGGAGTTCATTCTGAATTCCACTATGAGTGATTAGGTTTCAAGAAGGGCCGTGGGTAGAGAAAGAGTCTTGTACCACATAATACTAATTGTAAACCTTGAATTGGATTAGTGAAAATCCTTGCATCTAGGCACAATCGGTGAAAACCTTGCAGGAACTCAAGGTCAAACTACAGGGATTGTTGGATAGAATTTTTATTAGACCGAGCACTTCACCTTGGGGCGCTCCAGTGTTGTTTTCCAAGAAGAAGGACAGGACCCTTCAGCTATGCATAGACTACAGGTAGTTGAATAGGGTTACTATCAAGTATAAGTACCCTTTGCCAAGGATTGATGATTTGATTGATTAGCTGAGAGGGGCGTAGATTTATTCTAAGATTGATCTCCACACCGGTTACCATCAATTAAGGGTTAGGGAGGCAGATATCCCTAAGACGACATTTAGAATGCAATATGGGTATTTCGAGTTCACGGTAATGCCTTTAGAGTTGGTGACAAATGCCCAAAGGATATTCATGGATCTCATGCATAGTACCCAACCCTACCTAGATCGGGCCGTCAGGGTTTTCGTTGATGACATCTTGATCTACTCCTAGTCTGAGGAGGAGCATGAGGGTCACTTCTGAGTGATCAGGTTTCAGTTTCAGAGACCATCGCTGTATGCCAAATTTAGTAAGTGTGAATTTTGGCTTACTAAGGTGAAATTCTCGGGGGCATATGATATCGCCTGGGCCCATGACCCAGAGAAGGTCGAGGTAGTTACGCCGGGAGAGCACTCCCAAAGTCGGCCGAGATACGCTGTTTCTTAGGATTGCACATAGAGGTTTTGAGGACTTCTCTCGATTAGCTGCACCTATGAAAAGGAGGTTAAGTTTGAGTGGAATAACTTGTGTGAGAGGGCATTCCGAGAATTAAAGAGGAGGCTTACTTTAGCTCATTTTCTGATAATTCCAGAGATGGGACAGAGGTATACAGTGTATTATGATGCCTCGAAGGACGGACCGGGAGGGTGGTGGCTTACGGTTCTTGATAGTTAAAGAACCACGAGCAGAGTTACCCTACGACAAAGGAATTGCCGCCATTGTCTTTTTCCTTAAAGGTCGGGCGCCTACTATCTATAAGGTGAAAGGTGTTTCGGACCACGAAAGTCGAGGTATTTTACACAACGGGACCTCGACATGAGGGTGCGTAGGTGGATCGTGGGTTGGAGGATTATGACTTCACTTTGCATTACCATCCCTAATGGGAACAAATGTGGTGGTTGATGCCTCGGTCCAGAGAGATCACGGAGAGTCTTGGCTAGTGTGGCTTCCGGGAGTGGCAAATGCTCGGTATGGAATGGTCGGGCTCTGGTATAGAGTCGGGCTCAAGGTATTTTAGGAAGTTTACGCCATCCCTACTGAGTAGAGTGATCGAGTTCCAAGGATTGGACATAGAGATATTTTCCATCAGGGTCTGGGTACAGTTAGGTATAGGTAATGAAGGCTGGGCCATGCACACAAATGGTAGTCTTCAATATAGAGGACGGGTTGTGGTTCCCTAGTCCATAGATCCAAGAGAGGAGATCCTCAAAGAGTTCCATTATTCCCATTTTGTAGTGCACCTAGGTGGCATGAAGATGTACCATGATCTTCGTCGCTAGTATTATTGGAGCGGGATGAAGAAACACATTGGAGATTTTGTTTGTCGATGTCTCACGTGTCGATGAAGTAAAAATTTGAGGCACGAGGCCGACAAGATTACTCTGACCCTTGGGTGGCGGAGGTGAGTGGGAGCACATCACGATGGATTTTGTAACTCACTTGCCATAGACATCGCGAGGGCATGACGCGGTGTGGGTGATAGTGGACCAACTTACTAAGTTGGCACACTTTTTGGCTATGTGGATGACCTTCACACTGGAGGAATTCTACAGGTTGTACGTTCAGGAGATTGTACGGTTGCATAGGGTACCAGTATCTATAGTATCGGATCGGGATCCTAGGTTTATGGCTACTTATCATGATTTATAAGGAAATGTGTATATGATAGGAATATGTCTGATTTCATGTTTCAGTACTATCCATAAAAGATAATAGAAACTTACAATTTCAAGCATCAATAAAATAAAAGAACAAAAAACTTTTATATTGAAATCTAGCATGAAATCAAGGAGTGGCCATTAGTTATCAAAACCAAATAAAATAATAAAAAAATATTTCTCTAATAGATGTTAGGATAATCAAAATGCCAACCATTGATATCAATTAGAAAAAATTGTTTCTTTGATGGATCTTTTGGAAAACAAATATAGGCAATTATGATGGATTTACAAAGCCCAGAACCAATAAAGAAATAGGAACAAACCCCGAAAAATCAAAGAAAAGAAACTAATTTGACATCTTCAATATCTATTAAAGTTGCTCTGATTCTAATTGAGGATGTAGATCTAGTAGCCCTAGATGTAGTCATGGATATACCCTTGAGGAGGTCAGAAAGGGCGCACGGGCAGCAAATTTGAATAATACATTAATACATTCTGGAGCATGAGAATGATGTGGGTGACGTATAAGATCTGACTACCTACAAAGAAGTCATTGTTAGTCCTTAATCCAACTTCTAGATCGATGCAATGAAAGATGTGATTCGTTTAGGCCAAGTAGGTGTTCGGAATCAATAAAATTTATATCTGGGATTCCCTCTGCGTAACAAAGCTTCTCTGATATAGTGGCTCTAGGGTCGAACACATGGATGGGTTTTCTTCGTGAGAGAAGAGTTACAGTGCATTGAAAATGGTGTTTTCTCGTTGGATTTTTAGGGTTTGTGAAAAAAATAGTGTGTGTGAATGGTTGAAAACTAAAATAACTAAAGTAAAAAGTTAAGAGATAATTCCTTGAAGTCTCGGGCCACTAAGCTTAGGGTTCTAGGTTAACCGACATGTCCTCGGGTCTTTTTCCTCGCGTTTGGGATCATGACAATAGTCATTTCCTGAACCGGATCTTCATTTAGCTTTAAAACCTAAACCATAAAAATTTTCCTCTTGAAAGATGGCATTTGATTGAGCATAAATGTTCCTAATAGTGAAAACATATCTCAAAAACCAACCCTACAGTAACTAATAGGAGACAACTAACCGGGCATTAGTGGATCTAGTGATAAGTATCATGACCCAAAAGCTTGCAAAATACACGTTAGGGAGAGCATGCCTAAGAGATTTTAACCTAAGGTGAGAAGCAAGAGCACAAATACCCTTAAATGCATACATGAAGAGCATGAGAACATGTAGCTTGCTTCAAAACCAACACCCAGTGGCCTTCCCCTTCAAGGATGAGGGGGGTTTAGCCGAGCATCCCTTGATTTGTCATCATCGGGGTGTTGGCTACGAAAAATACAAGAAAGTGAAGGGAAGAAGAAAAATCACAGCGGCTCAGGGAGGAAGCCGTGCAATTTTCACGATTGATTGATGTAGTGAAAAGTTGATTTGATTACAAGTAGGGTGAGCTATACTAGGTGCCGGTATAAAGGAAAGTACAAAAGTGTGCTAAAGAACCAAAATTACATGAGGAAAACTTGTATAAAACCATAAAAGGCGAATTAGCGATCAAGGCACGAGGTGGGGGTGTTGCGAAATTTCGCCCGTTGCAAAATTTCAGCGATCTTCTTCTCTTCAGTATTTTGGTCACGATTTCCCTTGGTTTGATCATGAATCTTAGTCGGCTCGGTTCATACGTTTTGAATCAGATTGAAGATAATGAGGTGGTTAATAGAAACAAGAACTACAACAATATAGCTACAAAATGTGCTCAGTAGCCAAGCCAGGGACCTCAATGCATCAATTAGGTTATTTAAGTTGATTAGTACACAAAAAGTGCCTAAAACCTACATTATACAGGGCTCAAAATAGCACTATTTGGGTACTAATCACTCCCCAGTAGGCCATTGCTAGTCCCTTAGCAATGATAAAAGGAAGATCATGCGAAATTTATATGTATGTAAAGGGATTGTCTTTTCAAAAGTGTTTATAAAGTGATGCCTTACCTTTAGTAACAAAAAGCTTGGGACATTGCATAAAATCAGCTTAGGAGAATGAGTGCCATACATGAACAAGTTTAGAGCAGTGTTCATTCCAAGGAAATCAACCTTAAATTCCACCAAAATCTAAGTGTTTTTAGGTGATCAGTTTGTACCCGATAGGCGCTAAGCTACTCCCACCCCACCCCTAACCAAACTACACACTTAATACCTTAGACTATTGACCAACCTAAATAGATTCAGTTCATCTTATTTCCACACTTATTGTATTGTGGGGTGCGATGTTGAAAACTTCGACTTCACGAAGTCGGAGTGTAGCGGATCCGGAAGTGACTCCCGACTGACTAAGGTTTAGGGCATCAAGTCAAAAGGATCTTTCAACCACGAGCTCTACGGTTTTCACCCAGGAGCAGAGATGATTTCGAGAGATCCAGCACCTACAACTCGCTGGCTCCGCGATACGCCCGTGTGGCGAGCCTGAGAGTCGGTGGCTCAGAACCAGTTGGTTTAGAGGTACGGGCTTTAAGGCTTGAAATGAAGACCCCTCAGATTGTGCTCGGGTTTCAAGGCAAAGCGCCATGGCTTTTCTATTCTCTTTTCTTTTTCTTTTTCTTCGTCTTTTCATTTTCTTTTGGAAGACACATTGGCCTTTTTTCTTGGGGAACTCTAACCTATTATGGGCCGTCAACGAATCTAAGGTTGGTTTTGCAAAGTAAGAGGAGTATGCAACTTCTCAGCCTAATGATGAAAACTAATGTGAACTGTGTGTGTGGCTAGAGAATGGTGGAAGGCAGGTTAGTACCAAGGTCTTGATTGACCCGATGACTCGTCGAGCATGGAACCATTCCTAGCATTTGATGGTAGCATATGGTCTTTGACTTTTCAATTCTGGGAAAGGCAAAACCACAACAATGTAGAAGTGAAGCTGAGATGCAAAGTGTAGAAAAATAGTTTGTATTATATATATATCAAGGTGAATTTACAAAATTTTCAACTTTTGCAAAAGAAGTAAATATGAAGCCTCACAAATATACAAAAATGGGCTTTGTTGGGCATGTGGTACGCGAAACTAAAAGTCAAAGTATGAACATCACTTCCAACACCTTCTTGTCGGCAGCGGGCGAAAGTTAGTGGAGGAGTGTTACCTCCTGTCGATTTGGCTGGAGAAGAATCATCCTCGGCTGGGCGGGATGAGAGTCTTTGCTGAGTGGAGTGGGCGATCTTTGCTTTGCGGAGTTGAGTTCGACTTGCAACCGCGGTGTTAAGCATCACGCTCTACGGGTAGTCTTGGTGAGATGACAGAGATCTGAAAGGGTGGCGATCTGTCCCGATCCAGCTGCGTCGCACTTCTTAGTTCTTTGATAATTCTTCTGCGGTTGCAAACCTTGTGCTCCTACACGTGCCCGCCTTGAGCGGAGACTTCTTGCATTTTGCTTTCTTCATCCCACTCCCGTGGCTTATCCTTGTTGATCATGTGAAAAATGTTGAGCTCCAATGTCATGTTGCCGAAGGTGACCTGCATGACCCCATTCAGGCAGTTGATTAGTGCTTAAAAAGTACTCTTTTGAGGCCTATTCATCGTAGGTTTTAGGCACTTTTTAGGTACTAATCATTCAGACCTTGATTGGCATATTGATGTCCACATTGTTCATAACGGCATTTTGTAGGTGTTTTGATAGTTTTGCGGGCCAAACACTTCTCCATCTTCGGACCGGGCGGGACGAGCTGAACACGATGAATCAAGCAGAGTTGAAGCCATATTGCAACCCAGAGCCGGGACGAGAAGAGGCAGAAGAATAGGAGCGAGAAGAGGAATGAAGAAGAGCGGTCAAAATTGGTGCCAAAATCATATTATGAAAATTGGCAAGTGGCATTATTTTCCAATTTTGGCACTAATTCTAGAGGTGGCCTTGTGCCAATTTTGGCATTAATTTTGGCATTGAGGCGAAAGTGTGGTGCCAGTTGCAGTTAATCTCAGTGCAGCCTTGGTGCGATTTGCGTCGGTGGCATTGGAGAAAAATTTGGCATTGGTGCCAATTTTTGCGATGGTGTGGTGCAAGTTTGGTAGGTGCGGAAGAATTGGCATTGGTGCCAATTTTGGCACCAACTTCATCTGAGATCCTACTCTCCCTACCTTTTGATTTTCTCTTTTTTTTCCATTTTTACCCTTTTGTCTAATGCTTTTTAGGGGCATAATGGTAGTTTACCTAAGAAAAACTCTATATAAGCTCCCATGTTTTGGAGAATTGGGACTTTTAGAGACTTTGGAATTTTGGCTTAGTGGAAATAAGCCTTGTAAGTTCTCCACTTTTCTTTTCTTGCTTCATTTTCTTCCTTTTCTTTTGCTTTCTCGGCTACCAAATACCCTTGGGGATGACAACTCAAAAGGGATGGTTAGCTAAATAGATTTTCTCCTTGAAGAGAGGAGGGCTATTGGAGCTAGGGTTTTTAGGTAAAATGAAGTTAGTTTTCCATATGTTTAAATGCAAAGCATTTATGGGTATTTATGTTTCCATCTCTCCTCTAGGTTAAAATCTCTTAAATGTACCTTGACTTCTTTGTATTTGGCAAGCTTTTAGGGTTCGAGTGGATGTATTATTAGAATCCCTAAGAGTCATTAGTTACTTACAGTAGTTACTAGGATAGATTTAGGGGATATGCTTTTGTGGGAGCATTTATGCTCATTAAATATAGCATATTTCAAAAGGAAAAATTATTAGGGTTCGAGTTTAGATAGCCAAATGAAGATCAGGTTAGGAAATATTATATGTCATCCTCCACGTAACACGAGGAGGAAAGGACAGGGACCTCGTTACCTTGTGAACTCAGCCCCGGTGGCAAATGCTTGAGTTCTTTTTCATATTTTTACTTCATTTTATTTTCGTGCATAAATCACCCGACTCTCCTTTGTTTTTACTAAACCCCCAAATCCAAATTGAATTCACCATTTTTTAACTGTTACTTCTGTTTCTGAAGAAAATATCCAGTGTTCGACCCTAGGCCCGCTATCTTTACTTGTGTACTAAGCTCTGATGATAGGACACACAGGATACAAATTTTGTTGATTCCTATAGCCTGCGAGGCACGAATCAAATGGCCTTGGATTTATAGAAGTGGATGGTGCCTAGTGAGATGAAGGCTGTTGAACTTGTGAGTTCATATCCTGTGAGTTTTGGTAAATCTCATTCCTTTTAATTTTATCATTTTTTTTTTCACTTGCAGTTCACTGCAGAGGATTTTAAATTTTTCTAAAAATGCTCCAGTTTTCTTTGCTTTTGGTAGCTAACCTTAACCCTTTTTATTTGTTTTGTTTTTGATTTGTTTTCACGGTGATTGTGAAGTGTGCAGGAGCAGTTTATGCAGTGGGATAGGAACACTACAGGTAGGCTTGAGAGGGTGGCTATTTGCAGGAACCTTGGCTTTGGGAATTGATCCTCCACAGTGCTCAGTAGGTCTCCACGGGAGGAGCAGACAAAGCCGGTGCCCCAGGGGCCCGTGCATATCGATCCATGAGGGATCACATACACCCACCCAAGGTGAGTGCACCCTCATGCATAATTCCCCCTGCTGAGGAAGTGGCAGTGAAGCCTTACTTGGTGCCTCTACTCCCAACATTCCATGGCATGGAGAATGAAAACCCTTACAATCACATAAGGGAGTTTGAGAGAAGTATGCACCACTTTCAAAGAAGGTGCGATGGACATGGAGCTCCTCAAGTTGAAAGCCTTTCAACTGACCCTAAAATGAGCAAAAATTTGGCTAAATCGTAAGGCCGAGAACCATAAGGAACAGGGAGAGAGGCTGCGGGCATGAGCTCTAAAAAATTCTTCGATTGCTCGCTAAGACAGACAACTTGAAGAGCGAATTTACATTTGCGGCTCGCTGATGGTGAGAGGTTCTACCGGTGTTGGGAGAGATTTATAGAGACTATCGGTGCATGCCCACACCATGGGTTTGACCATGGATCTTCAGTGAACCCGGCTGATGGAATGTCCCCTTCCATGAAACAATTGTGGAAACTATGTGTGGAGGAGATTTATAAGCAAAAATGGGATGAAAGGGCCATGGATTTCCTCAACTATGTAGCTGAGACATCCAAGGCTTGGGACGAGCAAATCCAGGGGAGAGCGGATAGAATGAGACCCTTGAAGCCCGAGGGAGGCATCTATTCACTGCGGAGAGTGTGGAGCTGAAGGCTAAGCTATCATCTTGGCTAGGAGGGTGGAAGGCGGAAGGAAAATTCTGTGAGGTCGGCAGTGGCGAAGTCCCTCACGAGACAAACCATGCTTGATTTCAATCCAACGGTCGCCCGGAGAGCCTTGTCTAGTGCTCCTTAGTGAGGATTTGATGCAGAACATGTAAATGTTGTGGGCCAAAATAAGCCACCGTGATACTTGATATGGCAGCACATATAATCCCATTGGAGGAACCACGAGCCTCTCTGAGCCTCGACCTCAGAGCATATGTTCCCAGGGAGCACGGCGAGCCACCCACCTCTTCCCTTGTTGAGCAAGCCATCCACGAATTTGAGCAAGGTGGTGGGAAATTTAGTAGAAGGACGAGAAAGCCATCAATGCTCAATTGAATAAAAAAGTTGAAGTATGGAAGGCTCCTTGAGCGAGATTAGATGGGCTTGAGGTAGCCTGTTGAAGAAGAGTGATAACCTCCAGATATCCATCCTGGCCGACTGACCAGCGGTGCGAAGCGAGGAGATTCCCTTCCGAGCAACACGAAATCTAGGGAGTCCATGAGATGGAGTTCTACCGTGACCACACTTGAAAGGATGGATGAAGTAAAAGCTGTCATCACTTTGAGAAATGGCAAACAGGTTGATCAACCAGTGCCTAAACCTGCTAAAGAGACCAGAGAAGAAGAGGAAGTGGAGCCTAGAGCACATATTCATTAAAGAAGATTCAATGAAAGAAGCATGCCTCCTCCATTTCCCCAATGCTAAATGAAAGAAGGCTTCTAGCGAAGGCATCACTGGAAGTCTTGAGCGGGTAAAGGTGAACATCCCATTTTTGCTTGACATGATAAAAACGAGTTCAGACACATGCTAAATTTCTAAAGGACACATTGCCGCGATCAGAAAGGGTTGAGCATTAACAAGAAGACCTTCTGGCCCGAGACAAGTCGACTCCATCATCGATTGCAAAACCTTGGTGAAATATAAAGATCCGGATCGCCACCATCTCGATCCCGACATTGGAGGAATCTGCATAGATAAGGCATTGTTGGATTTGGGAGCCAGTGTCAACCTGCTGCCTTACTCGGTATACAAGCAGTTAGGTTTGGGGGAGCTGAAGCCTACCAACATCACTCTATCCTTAGCTGATCGATCAATAAAAATTCCTAAGGGCATAGTTGAGGATGTTTTGGTCAAGGTGGATAAATTTTACTATCCGGTGGACTTCGTAGTTCTTGATACGGAGTCGGTGGCAGAGGGCACTAACCAAGTGCCCATCATACTTGGGAGGCCATATTTTGCCACATCTAATGCCATAATTAATTGTCGGAATGGAGTCATGCAGCTTACCTTTGGAAATTTGACTTTGGGCTTAATATTTTCCATGACAATGACAAAGCCCGGTGAGGATGAGGGGAGAAAATATGATGAAGTTTGCCTGAGTGGTACATGGGTAGGAAGGCATGATATTAACAAGCGACGGGAAGAATTGATGGAGAACAATGAAGCGATTAATGAAAGATCCACCATTCCTCACGCAGCAGTCAGCCATTTGCCACCAAAGACCAGTTACTTAACGAGGAGAGTACTGAGCATGAAGGCACTGCGGCGCCTGTTTACGTGCGTGGAGGGAGCTTATACACTCTGTGGACCCTCACTTGAATCCAATGGCTACCTGGCCAGGAATTAGTTCCTACGGGGAACACGGAGACCACTCAAATTTTGTTGAAAATTTACACTTTATATTATTTTAAGTCTTAATTTGGGTTTTTAGTGATGCCCTTTACTTTATTTCCTTTTCAAATATTTTCGCATTTACAAGCTTATCTTATCACGATTTTGGTTTGAAGTGTTGCGGGGTTGCGGTGCGAGGAGAATCTCATTTTCCTCAGCATTGCAATGCGATCTTGAGTGCCTTTGATACGACCATGCCATTCCCTCTGCAGTTCAAGCGGATTCGTTTGCATCTTGGGAGGTACCACCGCAAATTTCTTTTTGAAAAAGCTGATAATTTTGTGAAATACGCGACATGAAATATACCATACAACTACATTTTTACGCACTTTGGAACCATTTTGCCCCATATTTTGTGGTTTGTCTCTTCAAAAAAGTTGAAAAATTGGAGCGATACATGTTATCGTCTTTTTCTTCAGCTGGTTCGTACTTATCTAATTGTTGGTCGGTTAAGTCCCTGGTCTTACGTACTCTCTTCAGCTAGAGCTAGCCACACACAGTGCATGGAGTTTTCATTAATAGGCTAAAGAGTTGTGACCCCTTTTTTACTTAGCAAAAATAGCCTTGGTTAGGTGACCACACAGTAATAGGTTGCGGTTCCCCATAAAGAAGACCAATGTCTCTCGAAAGAAAGAAAAGAAAAGAAAAGAAAAAAGAAAAAAGAAAAGTTTGTTAAAAGCGTGACGCTAGGCAGAAACAGAAACGGTCAGAGGGGTATATATGGCGAAAGCCTTTAAAACTGGTGCCATGAACCAAGCGATCGGGAGCCACCGATTTAGTGCTAAGCTACATGGGTGGATGGGTGGAGTTTAGCGGTGGCCAGGTCTTTGAGAGATTCAAAATCATTCGAGTCGGTGAAGCACGTAGAGTTTGTGGTCGAAGTCCTTTTGGCGGTACCTAAGCCTTGGCGTTGGTTAGGAGTCATCGGTGGACCCTCGTTATATGGACTTTAGCGAGGTTGAATTCTGACATTGCATCCTATTACTTTAGAAAGGTATGAAATAAGAGTGGAATCGTTCTATTTGGGTTGGTCACCCTTCTGAGGCATTAGCGATGGGCGGGTTGGGGGCGGTATAGCCGGCTAGTTAGTTTATTGATGCAAGCGGTCCCCATACATAGCACTCGGTGGAAGCTTGAGGTTGATTCCCTTGGGTTGAACCTTTGTACAGAAATTGATGCGTATGGCATGCAGGTCTCTCGAGCTGATTTTTAATGCGGGGCTCCCGACCTTTGACACGAAATTTAGAGCATTACCTATACCCTTGCTTTTTGTTCATACATACTTTCTTTTTCTTGGTTGTGTTTTCATTGCTAAGGGACTAGCAGTATGTAGGTTGGGGGGTGTGATTAGTGCTTAAAAGTGCTCTTTGAGGCCTATTCATCGTGGGTTTTAGGCACTTTGGGGTACTAATCATTCGACAACCCAGTGGCGTATTGATGTCCATTGTGTTGCAACGACAATTTGCGGGTGTTTTGGTAGTTTTGCGGGGCCAAACACTACTCCATCTTCGAGGACCGGAGCGAATGAGGCGAACACAATGAATCGGCCAGGGTTCAAAGCCATGTGCAACTTAGAAGAGCGAGGAGCGAGAAGAGGAGCGAAGAAGAATAGGAATGAAGAGGAATGAAAGAAGAAGCCGGTGAAATTAGTTTAAAATCAACGTATGTGAAAATTGGCCAAAAAGAAGAGTGGCATTGGTGCCAATTTTGGCAGTGGTGTAATTTTGTAGCTGTTCTGACTGGCATTGGAGCAAAGAGAAGTGAAATTGGTGCCAATTTGGCATTGGTACAATTTTGGCAGTGCGATTTTGGCATTAATTTTGGCATTGGAGAAAAATTGGCATTGGTGCGGTGGCATTGGTGTGGTGCAAGTTTGTACGTCTGCGAAGAATTGGCATTGGTGCGAATTTTGGCACCTAACTATCACGAGATCCCTCTCTCTACTTTTTGATTTTCTTTTCTCTTTTTTCCATTTTACCCTTTTGTCTAATGCTTTTGAGGGCGTAATGGTATTTTACCCTGAAAAAACTCTATAAGCTCCGTGTTTTGGAGAATTGGGACTTTTGGGAACTTTAGATTTTGGCTTGGTGGAAATACAAGCCTTGTAAGTTCTCCGCTTTTCTTTTACGCTTCATTTTCTTTCCTTTTCTTTTGCTTTCGGTGCCAAACACCCTTGAGATGTGACTCGAGGATGGTTGGCTAAACCGCTTTTCTCCTTGAAAAGGAGGGCTATTGGGCTAGGGTTTTTTAGGTAAAATGACGGTTTTCATGTGTTTAATGCAAGCATTTATGGGTATTTATGTTTCCATCTCTCACTCTAGGTTAAAATCTCTTAAATGTACCTTAACTAACATGTGGCCGACTTTTAGGGTTTCGGTGGATGCTTATTAGTAGATCACGAGATTCATTAGTTGCCTTCTATTAGTTACTATAGGATAGATTTAGGGGATATGCTTTTATTGTCAGGAACCTTTATGCTCATTCATCTATATTTAAAAAGGAAAAATTATTAGGGTTCAGTTTAGATAGCTAAATGAAAGATGGTTAGGAAATGACTATATGTCATCACTCCCCTGACGAGGGAAAAGGACCAGGACCTCCTCGTTACCTTGTGAACTTCAGCCCAGTGGCGATCTTGAGGAGTTCTTTTTCATATTTTACTTCATTTTATTTTCAGTCTATAAATCACCAACTCTCACTTTGTTTTTACTAAAACCCCAAATCCAAATTGAATTCACCATTTTTGAACTTCAGCGCACTTCTCATTTCATGAAGAAAACCCGTCCCGATGTTCGATACTAGACCGCTATCACTGCGGTAGCCTATTTGCGTGATGGGACACCTAGGATACAAATTTTGCTTTGATTCCTATAGCCTATTTATTGGCCTGAATCGCGATTGATCCTAGCATTAGATGTGGCCAAAAATGGCCTCCCGAGTATGATGGGCACTTGGTGAGTGCTCTCTGCCCGGTGGCTCTGCTATCAGAACCACAAAATCCCACTTAGGATAATAGAATTTATCTACCTTAAACTCAAGACATCCTTAACTATCCTTTGGTATTTTCACTTATGGATGCACTAAGGATAGGGTGATGTTGGTGATTCGGCTCCCAAACCTAGCCTTGTACATTGAGTAGCGTGCTAGGTTGACATTAGCTCGAGATCCGGCGGTGCCTTGTTTGTGCAGTCCCTCGATATTTGGCGAATGGTGGGGATCCTAGATCTTTGTATTTCACCAAGGTTTTGCAGCGGATGATAGGTGACTTGTTCGGTGGGAAGGCACCTGTTAATCTTGACCGCTTTTGTGAGCAGGTCAGCGCTAGAAATTTAGCATAGGTTGGGAACTGTTTGATCATGTCAAGCGGTGGGATGTTCACGTTTACCCTTAGCACTTCGGGATGCCTTCTTGATTGAATTAACAAAAAAGTGAATTTGAACCATATTGAATGGGTTTGAGTACTTTTGATCATTAATCATGTCATATATCCCAATTGAAGTGTTCATGTTACCTTGCAGTAACACTTATACCAACAGGTGTTTTGGTTGTTTTGTGAGCTTTTACTTGTTTGGACTGGCCCCTCAATGCAAATGATCGATCATGAGGTTGGAAGTTTAGTCTCGGCTCATCAATAAATAATCGATGTAAAAACAAAGCGAGTAAAGGAAATGAGATGCGGTTGAATGGGATGGGAAGCGGAAACGACAATGCAAGCCAATTTATAATCAATTCGCAATCTTAGCGAATTCGCAACCAACTATAAGCGTTCGCAATCTCGTACAAATTACTTGAGAAATTCGCTATTGACCTTTGTGCATTTGCAGTAAACTTCTGCGACAATTTCGCTAGCTTAGCGAATTTCGCTAATAGCGAAATTTCAACATTACCCAATTCGCTAAAGCCTTGCCCCCGATTTAAATAAGCCATTGCCAAGTCGCTAACCCCTTGCCAAATTCGCTAATTAGCGAAATTCTCCTCTAGCGAAATTTGCGGGCCTTGTCGTCCTACGCCAATTAATGCAACCGCCTTCCAAACTTGATTTATTACCCAGATTGTCCTATAACTTAGCCTAGTTATTAGGGTTTTGGTAGTTTCATACTTTGAGGCTTATAAATACCCCTCATGTCTTGTAATAAGAGGAGGTGGATAGAGAGAATACAAGTTTTTTGGTGATTTGTAAGTTCTTTTCATTTGCTAACTTTTGTAAATAAAGTTCTTTATTTTAGGTTTTGCTTTTATTTATTTTCTCTCTTCTCTCTCTTCTTTCTCTCCCTTTCTCGGCTGCCAAACACACCTCTTGAGGATGACAACTCAAGAGATGCTTGGCTAAGTCTCCTTTCTTTGAAGAGGAAGGAAGCTAGCTTGGTGGTGGGGCATATGCATGTTGTCCTCTTGTATTAAAAGCTACGGGTAGTGTATTTATGGCCCTTATTCTCGAAAACATAGTTGCATAACATGGGATGTTATTGATTGGCCAATACTCTCCATGCTTTAGGGCGTTGTTCTTTAAGATGGTGCTACGAGCCTGAGTGTATTTACATGTTAGGGTTCTTCAAATTAGGGTTAAAGTAACATTTCTGGTATTATTTTGTGATACTCTCCATGCTTTAGGATGCGTGCTCGGGTGGGAGATGCACTATTGTTCTTTAGATGGTCTTTACGAGCCTGCGAAATGATAATTGAATGTAGGGTTTTAAACTAAAGGGGCCATAAGCTGCGTGCTACACATATTGACTCAAATAGGAGATGTTTCATGGGTGAGATTTGCTAGTTAAATATAGATAGGACATGCCATGGACTATATGTTGCGTGTCATAACGAGGATAAAACCCGAGGACACTTGTTTGCCCTAACTTGCCAGAGTTAGTAACCTAAATCTTCAAAGTTAACTCACCTTTTAACTTTGATTTTTACAATTCTCGGTTTTCAAACTATTCCCAACTGTTTTTGAAACACAATTCCAAAGTCGAATAGAAAGCCTTACCTTGACGTCTGAAACCATTTCTAGGATGAAAACCCATCCGTGTTGAATACTGAACCACTATACTGCGGTAGCTTGACTACGGCGATGGTAGAACAGGTGTATATAAATTTTGTTGATTTTAGCTCGGCCTGCGTGGCCTGAATCAAAATGGCGCCGTTGCGAGGATGGTGCGAAACTACTTATCAGTAAGTTGAAGAGTACTTGTGATCCCACGTCACAAGTGAAGGTAACAACACACCTCTTTTTGCAACTCGGTTGCGAGGCTGCCGGTTGCTTCACTTTGCGTGCTTGCCTTTGGTTTCAGTTTCAGTTTTCATTCAGTCAGTTTTTTTTTTTAGTTAATTTTAATCTTTTTGCAGGTTGTTTGTTGCTCTTTGTTGTCTCTTTAATTGTGTAACAACTGTGTATGCAACAGTGGGATAGAGACACATCAGGTAGATTGTATAGGATAAGTACACAACTTGACCTAGCTAGTGAAGTCAGTGTGCAAACTGATACCATGGATCCCCATGCACGAGGAACGACAAGTCAGCAGGAACCCTATGAATCCAAATGCATATAGAACCATGAGGGATTGTAGAATTGTCTACCCGACTTACAACCAGTTGGAGAGTGTGTATAGATTATAGAAGGCTCAATGAGGTGACACGAAAAGACCACTTTCATTCTTAGTTTCATCGATCGACTCTGGAAGAGTTTGAGGACACCTTCTATTATTTTGGATGGAGTATTCAGGGTACTTCGGATAAATTGCCAGAAGACCGGAAAAGACTACTTTACTTGTCCATTTGGCACATATGCTTATAGGAGGATGCCTTTGGGCTTTATGCGTGACCACTTTATTGATGCATGCTCTCATTATGTTCGGTGACATGGTAGAGCGTATAATGGAGGTATACATGGATGATATCACGGTGTATGGAAATTGATTTTGAAAGAATGCTTAACCAATTTGGAAGCCGTCTTGCGAGAGGTGTATAGAAGAATTTGGTGCTTAAGCTGGAATGCCATTTTATGGTAAACGAGAATTGTATTGGGGCACATTATTTCTAAGCGGGGGAGTGGGGTGATAAAGCAAGATTGACATTATTTCCAAATTACGCTTTATTAAAAAATGTGAGAACAATTAAACCAAATTCCCTTGGTCATGCGAGCTTCTACAAACGGTTCATTAAAGATTTTCCAAAATTGCCAAACCCACAATACAAACTTCTTGAGAGGATGCCAAATTCGTTTGGGAGAAAGATTGCCCGAAAGAGTTTCGAAGAACTAAAATTTCATTTGGCTGCTGCTGATAGTTCGAGCACTAGTGGCGGTTACCATTTGAAAGGGTGATGTGTGATGCGGTGATCTTGCTATGGGAAGCGTGCGGCGAGAGAGATGGGAAGCCTCATGTGGTTTGTTATGCAAGCAAAACCTTGAATGAAGCACGGAGGAATTATACGCTACGGAGAAGAGTTCTTTGTGGTGGTGTACCTTGGAATAAATTCGGAGAGCATACTTGGTTGGGGCTGATATAGTCATTTTTTACGGATCATTACGCTTTGATATCTCTTAACCAAGCAATGCAAGCGAGACTCATGGGTTGGGTTACGCTCTTGGGAGTTCGACTTCTGAAATAAGAGATGAAGGGGTGGAAAATGTGGTGGCGGATCATCGTGTCAAGGTTAACTATAGCCCATGACACTCCACAGTCCACCTATTAATGATAGATTTCTGAAGAATCCCTAATGCGAGTTGGAGAAAGCTCCACTGGTATGCTCATTGCAATTTCCTCTCGACAGGGAGAAATCGGTAGTGGAAAGGACGGGATAGAAATATTTCTTTCTTGGAATCCGTTCCTATTATTGGGAAGAGCCTTTCCTATTTGCATCTTGTGCGAGATCAAATCATCGGGGGAAATGTGTGCACGAAGGGAGCAATGAGAATTTTAAACCATTGCCATGAGAATGCTTGTGGTGGTCATTTTGCTTCCCGAAAGCGGCGATGAAGGTTACTGAGTCGGGTTTCTGCGGCCTTCCTTATTGAGAAGCACACGAGGAATGTCTTTGTGTATGTGACAAATGCCAAAGGCTTGGGAAATTGTCTCGTCGTCATATGATCCCCTTTAGACAATTTTAGTTGTTGAATTATTCGATGTGGGGCACATCGATTTTATGGGACCTTTCCTCGTCATATGGTAATATGTACATTTTAGGTGGGGAGTAGTATGTCTCGAATGGAGTTGGCGAATTCCTGCAAAACCAATGACGGTAAGTGGTAATTAAATTTTTGAAAGCCAATATCTTTTTCAGGTTTGGGTTTAGAAAACCATTGTAGTGATGGAGTTTATATTACCGCAATAAACCATTTGAAAACCTCATGGCTAAATGGTGTGAAACACAAAGTGGCCACCCCTTACCATCCTCAAACAAGTGGTCAAGTAGAACTTATGACAGGAGATCAAGACCATTCTAATATGAAGGTGGTAAGCACTAACGGGGAAAGATTGGTCTCCAGCGCTCGATTCGCTATGGAGCTTACGAGCGACTTTCAAGACAATCCACGGGAATGTCCTTTTCGATTGGTCTATGGTAGGCGTGTCACCTTCCGATTGGAGATCTGATCACGAAGCATGGTGGGCAGTAAGAAGCTGAATTTGGATTTAAGTAAAGCCGGAGTCAAGAGGTTCCTTGAGCTCAATGAATTGGAAGAAATACGGAATGATGCCTTTTTGAATTCGAAGATTGCAAAGGAAAAATCGAAAAGATGGCATGATCGAATGATAACCAGGAAGGATTTTAAAGGGAGACGAGTTCTTTTATATGACTCGAGCTCCATCTATTTCGAGGCAAAGCTCAAGTCACGATGGGCGGGTCCATTCATAGTCCAACATAAATATCCCAGCGAGTTCTGATGGAGATTTAATCAATCGGATGATAACAGGTGTTTAAAGTCAATGAATGGAAATTGAAACCTTATGTAGTGCGACGAGCGTGATGAAAAATTCTCCTACTGGATCCTCCCTGAGCCTTACAATTCTTACCATATTTGGGAAGAATTTGGTTAAGGTAATTGTACATATATCATGTTTTGTGTGCACGTACATTGTGTAAATGTTTTCTCTTAAATTAGGCGATTGGTGCCTTGATTGGACAATTGAATTGCCTCTGGCCCCGGACAATTGGTGCTATAAAATTTGGATGATTGAATCATCATGTTTTCACTTCTATGCTAAGAACAAATTCCATGCTTGGGTAAATTTGGTCGTCACGGAGTCAGCATCATAACTTGGAATTTTCCCCCTTTATGCTATTTCTACTTGCACTCTAGATTGCTTGATAGGTTGTAAATTTGTATGCCTCCTTCCTTTCTTAATAGGCCTTAGGCATGTTGACAACCTAGAATCGGTTTGAGTTACCCGGCAATTGAAGATGTTGTCTTCCAAAAGGAAAAAGAAAAAGAAAAAGAAAAAGAAGAAAAAAGAAGATAAAATCGTGAGCTTTGCCTTAGAGGCTTTGAACACGATTAAGGGTGTATAGGCGAAGCCTTTAGAGGCAAGAATGCCCTAAGCCTTCATTGGTTGGGAGTCATCGATTTTGTGTTCGATTTATGGGTGAAATAGGTAGAATTGTAGTGTAGGTGCTTGATTTTGAAGTCGATTGAAGTAGGGGTGAAGCCTTTAGAGTTAGTGGTCTTTTGATCCTTTGGCTTGATGCCCCAAGCCTTAGTGGTTGGGAGTCGTCGGTGGACCTACATTTTATGGACTTTGGTGAAGTGGTTGCTAAACTTATTGCATCCTACAATATAATTGAAAGCAAGAAGTGTAACCAGCCCTATCTTAATTGTTCAACGGTTTAAGGCCATGTCGTCTTGGGTTGGGGTGGAAACAAATTTTGCATTTATTGACTTCAATCTGAATCTGAAATGAACCATTAGACTTAGGTCAAATCCAAGTTGAAAATCATGGAAACATTGTTGTTCTAAAAATTGTTCTCTTATGGATTTTATTCTTGTATATAGGTTTTCAAATGTTGATTTCAATTGTTCACTTTAAAGTAATGTTAGTTTGTATATAAGTCTGATAACCTTTTGAAACACAACCTTTTTGAAAATCACCACATACATCTCAATTCTTATTTTGCATTGCTAAGGGATAGCGTTTCGGTTGGGGTGTGATTAGTGCTCAAAAGTGCAATTTTAGACCATATATTAGATAGGGTTTTGAGTACTTTTGATCATTAATCATGTCATATATCCCCGATTGAAGTGTTCATGTTACCTTAGTAACACTTATACCAACTTGAGGGTGTTTTGGTTGTTTTGTAGACTTTTATACACATTTGGACTTCAACCTCAATGCAAATGATCGATCATGAGGTTGGAAAGTTTAGTCTCAGCCATCAATGACCCAAAAATCTATGTAAAAACAAAGCGAGTGAAGGAAATGAGATACGATTGAAGATAGGATGGGAAACGGGAAAAACTGACAATGCAAGCGAATTTCGCAATCAATTCGCAATCTTAATTTATAATAACTTCATAGCTTGTTGCAATCTCAGCTAAATTGCGAAATTAAGCTAGCCCGACTTCCTTGTGCATTTGCGAAATTGGCTTCTCTTGTGATTTCGCTAGCTTAGCGAAATTTATCTAGCTAGCGAAATTTCAACATTAAGTCGCTAAGAAACCTTGCCAATTTCGCTAAGCCACATTTGCCCAGATTCGCTAACCCTTGCCAAATTCGCTAATTAGCGAAATTCTCACCTCTAGCGAAATTTGCAGGCCTTGTCATCCTTTGTAATTAATGCAGCGCCTTCGAGCTTGGTTTATTACCCTGATTGTCTATAGCTTAGCCTAGTTATTAGGGTTTTGGTAGTTTTCATACTTTGAGGGAGCTTATAAAATACCCCTCATGTCTTGTAATAAAAAGAGGAGGTGGATAGAAGGGAATACAAGTTTTTGGTGATTTGTAAGTTCTTTTCATTTACTGCTTTTGTAAATAAAGTCTTTTATTTTAGGTTTTGCTTTTATTTATTTTCTCTCTTCTCTCTCTTCTTTCTCTCCCTTTCCGGTACATGAAACCACCTCTTGAGGATGACAGCTCAAGAGATGCTTGAAAGCTAAACCTCCTTTCTTTGAGAAGAGGAAGGAAGCTAGCTTGGTGGTGGAATATCGTATTTGTCCTCTTGTATTAAAGCTACGGGTAGTGTATTTATGGCCCTTATTCTCAAAACATGGTTATAACATGGGATGTTATTGATTGGCCAATACTCTCCATGCTTTAGGATTTGTTGTTCTTTAGATGGTCTTTACGAGCCTACGAGATAATATTTACATGTTAGGGTTCTTAATTAGGGTTAAAGTAACATTTCACATTATTATTTGCAGCGATACTCTCCATACTTTAGGATGCAGTGCTCGGGTGAGAGATGCTGCTTGTTGTTAACTTTTATAGATGGTCTTCTGAGCCTGCGAAATGATAATTGAATGTTAGGGTTTTTAAACTAAAAGGGGCCATAGCGCATGCTACTGTATTGACTCGAATAGGAGATGTTTCATGGGTGAGGTTGCTAGTTAAATATAGATAGGTTATGCCATGGACTATATGTTGCATGTCATAGCAGCGAGGATAAAACCGAGGACACTTGTTTGCCCTAACTTGCCAAGTTAGTAACCTAAATCTTCAAGATTAACTTTCTGCTTTAACTTTCAGTTTTTACAATTCTCAGTTTTCAAACTATTCCCACTTTGTTTTGAAACACAATTCAAAGAGTCGAATGAAAGCGCACCTTCGGGCAGTCACGGAAGCCATTTCTAGGATGAAAACCCATCCCCCAGTGTTAGACCTAGACCACTATCTACTTGTAGCTTGACTGTGATGGTAAAGGCTTTTAGGTGTATATAAATTTTGTTGATTTTGCTTCGACCTCTTGTACGAATCACTTCTTGCTTAGGAGCCTTCTTTTTGCCTCTCAGTGCTTAGGGAAATGGGGGAGGCATGCTTTCCCTCATTGAATCCTCTTTAATGAATATGTGTTCAGGCTCCACTTCCTCTTGTTCTCTGGTTTTTCCTGCAGGTTTGGGGACCGGTTGCTCGATTTCCTTACCACTCCTTAAGGTGATAATGGACTGGACTTCATCCATTTTTGTGGGAGCTCTTGTGAAGCTTAGTTGATGCGCTCCCACAGGACCAGGCGGAGTGTCGGGAGATCTCCTTTCTCACGCACTTGTTGCTGATTGGTCAGGCTACTGATGGATAACTACATGGTATCAATTTTTTTATTTAGGCTTTTGTGAAGCCCATCAATCCTTTTATCCATGGAGCTTTCTACCTTTTCTATTCTTTGGTTTATCTGAGCATTGATTGTTTTTTGCTCCTCTACAAAATTCCCTACCACCTTGCTCAAGTTCATGATAGCTTGCTCAACAGGTGATGAGGTTAGTGGCTGCTACTGAGAGGTAGACCCATTCCGTTGTTGCTAATGTGCCCACAATTGGAACATATCACAGGGGCTTGACTTAGGCTAGGTTGGGGTGGTTCTTCAGTTGGGATTATAGGTGTTGCCATGCGAGCATCAGGTTGGTTGCTATGTGGCCAACATTTGCATTTCGACCACCAAATCCCTTGCGGGGAGAAATTGGACAATGTTCTCCTTGATGGCCCAGTAGAGTGACAATTGAAACATGGTTGGCCAGGCATAGATGTCTCGATTATTGCCGTTACCTCTGTCGTTTCTACGTTCAAAGTTCTTCCATGTACGTTCGGTGGACAACAGCCTTTAATTCCACATCCTCCGTCGGTGAATAAATGCCTCCCTTGGGTTCTTGGTGGCTTTATGTACAGTCGGTTCCTAAGTTTGGTTCATCGAAGCTTTGGAAGTCTGTGACATAGTTGAGAAATCCGTAGCTTAAATACGGATTTCTTTGAGAAGTCCTCCACACATGGTTTCTAAGAGTTGTTTCATGGAAGGGGACATTCCATCGTAAAAATGGTTGACCAACATCCACGTATCGAAGCCATGGTGTGGGCATGCATTGATGGTTTCAAGATACCTTTCCCAGCACTGATAAAATTTCTCACTATCATGAGTGCGAGGTGTGGAATTTGCACCTCTTCAAATTGTTGGTCTTGTGGAGCCTTTGAGAACTTCTTCAAAAGTCGCTATGCTTCGGCCCGGTTCGATGGTCCTTGGCCTTAGTAGATTAAGCTAAATTTGGCTTTATCTTTGAGGTCAAAGGGAAGGCTTTCGGGCAGGCAAGTCCATATCAAATGCACCCTCCTTGAAAGTTGTGCAAACTTCTTCAAAATCCCGGATGTGTGTGTATGGATTTTCGTTTTCCATACCATGAAAAGTTGGGAGCAGGGGCACCAAATAAGGTCTCAGTGCCGCATCCTCTGCAGGGGGTATTATGCAAGAGGGTGCACTCACCCTTGGTGGGTGTATGTGATCCCATACAACAGAAAAGAAGGCTTAAGGGAATAGGTTTTGTCTTGTGGCCTAACTCTCTTGAACAATTAAGTTCTTAGGGGTGTTTCAACACCTAGTACCCTAATGTCATCTGGGTATGGAGTTACTAACTTAAAGTTCGTTAAGAGTGTTAAGCTTTAAGAAGACAAACATTGCACTATTCTGAAGGTGGCTTGAAAAGAAAATTTCCCAGTTTGAATTATAGATAAATGGGAACATACGATTTTGAATAGAGAAGAAAATCAGGTGGTATCCCGAACACGAAGTTTAGGGGAGTTTATTGAGAAATTACAAGGAGGAAAGGGGACAACGGATGAGTAAGAAGGAAAAGGAGTATTGGTAATCTTAACCTAAAAATTCCATCCATCCCACCCGCACCCGAACCTAACATTACAAGCCCAAAAGGCGATTGATCTTGAAGATTTGTAATCACCTACATTAGTGAGATCAATATGAACAACAAGCCTATGGAATTTGGAAAATCGGGAAAGATCAAAAGCGTGAGCATCCCACAGGATTAATTGACTCATTAAGAAAATGAGAAGAAAATCAACTCAACTTCAATGAATCAATTAGCATCTTTTGTTTTGTAAAACAAATTCAACAATTTAGATTATGTATACACGATTGGTAAAACTTAACCTTTATGCGAACTTAAAAGGCTGAATACAAAAGAAAAGAGAATGCAATTTGATTTTAATTAAATTGGTACGCTGCGCATAGCAGACGAGAAAAATGTCCTTTTGATTTGAGACAAACAAAATTTTCTTTTCTTTGCTTGGGACAAAGCAAAATTTTAAGTTTGGGGGGAGTTTGATGAGCTTAAAGTCATCTATTTTTAGTCCATTTTCGATCTATTTTTTTATCTAAAAAGACTAATTTATGTGCGAGAAACATGGAATAACTAACAGCGTATATAGCGGAGAATTCGAAAAAGAAGAATTTTGCGGAAAAATGAGCGAGGAAGGTGGATGGCGGTGTGAAATATAATTGGTGAAGTAGGTTCACGTGGAGAAAGGCGCACACGAGGATGAAAGGACGATGTCGTGGTGAAGCCTTGGCAATGTCAAAATGCATATTCGAGGTTGCAGCGTGACTCGATCTCAAATGAAGCTTAGTGAAAACAAAAAATAAGTGGGACCGAAAGAAACTGAGTCAAGCAATCGGGAATTGAAAGAAAAAGAAGACATGATCTTGCCAACATACGGATCTGTGCGACATCAATGGCTCTTGAATCGGATGCAGAAAGCGCGCATCCAACAACGAATCGAGATCTGTGCATGATATGGCTTACAAGGAGAAAGAAGTCGCGTGACATCATTTCGAAGAAGGTGTGACATCATTCGAGGAAGATTACGCTGACGACAATAGTAAAGAAAAGAGGTAGCGGCGACACACAGTAGTGCGGCAACAATTTACGAAGGAAGTGTGAGACGATGGCGGTCGCGACGGCGGTTGTAAGAAGAGGCGGTCGCGTGACACACGGATAACCATTGACATCAATTGCGAGGCGAGAAGGTCGAATAACATCAAACATCGGCGACATCAACTATGAAGGAAGTCAGCGACATCTGTGGTGGTAGCGGTAACATTTACAATGAAGAAGGAAGTCGACAACATCGGAGGTCGTGACAACCCTTCTGAGAGAAGAAAGAGGTGTGACAACATCCACTTGTTGCGACATCGAATCTGCAGTTAAGGTCGCGGCGTCCTTAAGCTTCCGACATCGACTCCACCAAGACTTATCGCCAACCAAACAAAGGCCTGCGACAAAGGCGAGACAACGAGGTCGCGGCGAAGGGACTCGATGTCGCGGCGGTATCAACAATGGGCGGTTAACTTGAAATCCCACAATGAGAGGTGCATCGAAATTAGAATGACTTGAGCCCTATAAATACACAGCTGCTATTGAAGAAAGGCAACTCTTGGCGACTTGAAAGAGAAATCTGGGTTGCTGAAGGCTCCTATATTTTTTTTTATTTTCTTTTAACTGATTTACGTTTTTCCATTTATTTAGATTAGATTAGTTTGTGTTCGTTCCTAATTTAGTTTGAACGTTAGGCGTAAGGATTGAGTTGAATGCGGATGTTTATTTCTTAAAATTAATGCGGTTGTTTGAATTCCGGACAAATTTTGGGATTTCGAACACTGGTTCGGATTTACCGATTAGTTTTCTTGATCAACGAAGCCATTGTATGGTATAATCGATGAAATTAGAAACCGAAGCTTCCATTGAATTGGCGTTATTGTCGAAATAATCTTTCTGCGATATTTCATTCATAATAGCTGAACCGGATGTTAAATCGACTTCTGCGGTTTTGCGTGTTCTTGGAATTGATCCCGATTTCGATCTCTTTGTACCCGCGCGAGGTTGTTTCAGCTGATTTCCGGGGAGGCCCTCTGGGTGACACGAAGGCATTCTGAGTAAGAAACAATTTCGGGAAGGTATTTGAACACGAGAATTGCTGATCTAATAGCTACGTATATTTAAATCAATACATCCTCTTCTAAACATGTAGAGAATGAGTTGAGTGAGTTATAAATTTAAATATCTGAGAGAGTTCCACCTCATTCCGAATAGTGAATTAGATCCAGGTGTTAGCAAGGATCTAATCAAGGAAAGAGTAAAGCTATTCTAAAATTTTGAGGGTGAGAAGCAGAGTATAGTGCGGCCTCGGCAATGGCCAACTTGAAGGAGCTTTCAGTGCAGTCCATTATTTATTGGGTATGAAGTATTGAAGAAAAATACCCGAGCAGGCAGCTGGTTTTAAAAGTAGTTATTTCACCCCACATTGTTCGAGAGAAACGGGTTAAGGTGAGATGATGAGCGTGTGGTATGGAGAGATCCAGTCCTGCTATATTAATCCCTTAGTAGTTTTAAAGATATAGTTCGAGAAAACCCAGATCTGATGCAATTTGTAGGAATTGATTCTTCACAATAGGCGATTATTCAATGTTTTCTTTAGAGATACTTGATTGGAAATCTAAATTTGTTATTTTGTTATTTTGATATTTCAATATTCAATTCATTTATTGTTCATTCATTTTCTTTACATCATTCATTTGAGCTTTCAAAGCAAAATCTCACTATCGTATTATCGTCGAATAGTATGGAAAAAAGTAGTTGGGGTAGTTGATTGAAAAATTCTTGAGATCTCTTATTGGGATCGATATACGGACTTAAATCCATTTTTATTACTTGTCGAGCACATTGCACTTGCGGTATCTTGGATCAAAACCACACGAAAATGGTTTGCTCTTACAATATCTTTTAATCAAGTGATACTTAAGGAAACCACACTCGAAGTTTAATGGTTTATTTGCGAGGATTAGACAATAGTCCTTGGGTAATAAGTCTCAATTTGAATAGGTGTTTTTTGATCCATAACAATTTATTGATGTAGTCTTAACAAGTCTTATGATATTGTTGCCGGGGATTAGATAATAGTCCTTAGGTGATGATGTCATAAATTTGTATACATCTTTTGGTCCGGTTAACAGTGACCAGTTAACTGGTGCTTCTATACCATGGTAATCAATGCTGGCTTCAACTCAAAATTATTGGCTTCTATGGCAGGTTGTCTCACTGCAGAGTACCCCTCTTGGATAATAGGCCTCTAAAAGTACTCCATAGTATTAAGCCTCTGAGTTATCTCTACTTCTTCTTCTTCTTCTGGAATAGCCTGCAGTCTTTCTCTTTAATTTGCCATACTTCTGGATTCTGCAACTATGATCTTCCTCAGATTCTTTAATGTTCTCTCAATTTCAGTGTTTATAGGTAGCAGATCTGCTTCTTGTTTTTTATGCATTTAAAATCTTCCTGAAATAGAAACACACTAAGATCAAATGAATTATATGGGAAACAGTTATATCCATTTAAACTCATAGACAAATAAATGTCAATAGGTTCTTCAGCTACTGCTATTAAAATTGTTGTTGTGATTTTTTGAAAAATAATATCAAAAAGAAAAAGGTCCAAATTAGTAAATCCCTTTTTGGTTAGAACATTGATTTTTAAATTCATCAATTTGATTCCCTAGCCAACGGCGCCAAAAACTTGTTAAGACCAAACTTCATATACATAAAAAAAATTGGATTTGTTCTTTTCTTGTAAAATCATTCATTTAAAATTTGTGTGTGTGGTCTTGATCCTTTGCCAGAATCACCGAGGTCGTCTAGTAATAAAGTGGATATTTAAAGTCCAGATATCATTCCCAAGAGGAAGAATGATAAATCAAAAGACTAACTAATCAAGATCATTACTATTTGAACTCCACTATTATGATGATAAGAGGACTTAAAATGTAGTCCTAGACTGAAATCTTAAATATACAAAAGTAAAGTTTAATAAAATTGGGGTTGAGGATTCACTGAGTGAGACAAAACTAGACATGGATTGTAGCGACCCCTAAGCGGTCAGGCCGAATGTGAGGAGTCGAACCCATTCTGTGACGCCCGTTTAGTGCTTTTATTTTATTTTATTTCGTTTCTTTTTTAAAAGTGTCGCGACCTGAATCCCGACTAGACGGTTGGCGGATCGAGGCAAGACCGGTTTACTCAGGCATTTTCAATTATCTTATCAAAACATTTTCTTTATGTTATTTCTCTTCAGGTTTTTCGATTTCTGCGGAAGCATTTTCAAATGGTAGGCCCACAAACATTCACATTTCACAAAAAGCAATTACAATGAAGGCATTCTATGCCCTTTCAAAATGATATACAAAACCAAACATTTCTTTGGAGTTCAACTATTTGTTCACAAAATTTTCCATGTTGAAAAAGGAAATGATATGCATGGTGGGGTATGTACTTATACGCCGCAACTCGCTTAATGACTCTGCGATTCACGATCTTGTCTTCCTTTTTATCTACTCGAAACTTGCGCATAGGTAAAAACTATACGCTAAGCATTTTCATGCTTAGTGGTTCTCTGATTCCTATTTGATATTCAATTTAACTTGGCATGCATTTAACATTAAACCGTACCTATTATATCAACATATACTCATGCTATTCAATTTCGCATGCTCATTTTAAGTTCATTTATCATATCGCAACATGCAATTTCAATGCATCAATTCAATTCACAATTCAATTTATGAGATTTAAGCATATACATAAAAATCCCATTTACACTCGTCAATGTTGGTTATTTCACCTTGACTATTCAATTCACATTTACGGGTTCCGTTTGATGAATCTAGCCCTTATTATCATTGGTAATGTGCTTACACATTTAACAGTCGGTCTCCCATCATGACGGATGTCGTTTGGTGCACCGACATGTGGTATCACTTAAATGACATACTCCATCATGACGGATGCGGTGGTGCATCCTGAAGTGAGACATTTCTTTAATGTCATACGCCGTCATGACGGATCAGATTGGTGAATCATAAAGTGGGACGTTGGACAATTCGGGTGCCTTAGTGACGGATTAGATTGATTTTTCGTTAGGCGGTTCATTCGATATATCATTCAATTCACATTTATGACGGATTACGTTTGATGAATCCCGTCCTTATCATCATTCAAGTTTATTCGGTTTTCAAGTATCACATTTCAATTCCATATTCACTTTCATATTATCTTTTCAAAGATATACTCAATCTATGAACTTATTTCATATACTCATTCATGTACTCGTTTCATATACTCATTCATGTACTCATTTCATATACTCATTCATGTACTCATTTCATAGTTACTTGGTAAATTACCAAAATACTTGAAATAAGAATAGGATAGAGAACAATAGAAGCTATCGGATCTGCTTCCTTTCTCTTGATCTCGATCTTAGGTTGAAGCGATCATCACTTGTCCTAGTCAATAACAATCACACCAGCAAAGTGGATAATTAATTCTTAAACAATTTTAGTGAATTACAAGTTTTATTTCCTTTAACGGTTTTTGGGGTTAAGACAAGTCTACCCGATTAAAGCACCGCCTCGGTGAGTGCGATACGTTTTCACTTAGTTCTATCCTTATTTGAACTCCCCATTAATCGTGCCAGGGTCCTATTATTCAGGAATTGTTATGAATACGAGGAACTTAACGATTTTAAATATGCAAAAATAGATTTCTTTGGAGGTAGTGGTACCGGTACCACTTTGGTAATCTTGGTACCAGCCTTGATATCATTAATCTGGAAATACCACTCTTTAAGTACAGTACCACCTATGGTTTTGCCTGCATACGGGATTTGGCATTTTCACATTTTCTTCCATAAATCTTCTCTAATTCATCCCATATCAAAAATCCACCATGGAATCTACGCAAAACAACTCCAATGTGGTTTTAGAATCAATAAAAACCTCTTCTCTTAAGTTAGGACTTTTCCCCCAAAATCAAAATCATAAAAGAGGAAGTTAGGGTTTGATTTTTTTTACCTTATCTCTTCAAATCATTCTCTTGTAGGTTGTTTGATCTTTTAGAAGAAAAAAGTGGGAAAGAATCACACCAAAGCTTGATCTCTTGCAAGCCCTAGCTCCTTCTCCTTTTTCTCCTCTCTTCTTCTCCAAAAACGGGATGGCTCAAAAATGAGCTCCCAAAGACCACTTTTGGTCTTTAAAAATCCCACTTAAGTGTAAGGCCATGTTTGGCCTTCCACTCTATTCTCAATTCTCATTTTTTCCCCTTTTGGTCTTCAATTCTTTATTTCCATAAGGCCTTGTTTGGCCTTTAACCCATTTTTCATTTAAGTCTCCTATTATTCCACTTTGGCCATTCATTTATCATAAATTCACCTAGACATTTATTCTTTACAACAATTGACCCTTAGGTCCTCATTTTACAATTTCCACATTTGCCCTTTTTCACTTGGGTTATTTCCGGGTTCACTCACTTTCTTAATTTAGCATATAATATTCGATCATATACTCGCGCTTTCAATTTACATTTACGTTTATCAATTTCAGAGAAAAACCAAGTTTGACTCAATTCATACCTGGAATATATAATAATTTTTATTATAAAATTCTAGGGTATTTTTGGAACATTACAACTCTCCCCCACTTAATAAAATTTCGTCCACCAAATTTATCTTAGTTAGCAGTTGCGAGATCTTCTTTCTTGCATCGTTTCTTCACTTTCCACCCAGTGGCTTCTTGGTCTTGTGGTTTCTCCACAACACTTTGACCTAAGCGGAATCTTCTTGTTCATGATTCAACTCACTTCACGAGCCAAAATCTCCACTGGCTCTTCTCCATATGTCAAATTCGGTCTAAGCTCAATTGTCTCCGAAGAGACTACATGTGATGGGTCCAATCGGTACCTCCGTAGCATGGACACATGGAAAACATTATGGATCTTTTCCAATTCCGGAGGTAATGCCAAACGGTATGCCACTGGACCCACTTTTTCAATCACCTCATATGGGCCAATGAATCTAGGGCTCAACTTACCCTTTTTCCCGAATCTCATCACCTTCTTCCAAGGCGACACTTTCAAACACTTTTCCTGATCTCATATCGAATATCTTTTCTCTTTCATGTCGGCATATGACCGTACGTCGGTGGCCCACTTTCAATCTCTCTCTAATCATTTTCACTTTTCTTACGTCTCTTGTATCAAATGTCGAATTGTCCTTTTCTTTCACTCAATTCTATCCAACACAACGCTGTTCTACATTTTCTTCCATATGGAGCCTCATAAGGCGCCATTCAATCTTGGTGAAGCTTGTTGGCCACAAATTCAACTAAAGATGTCGATCCCTGACTACCTTCATGGTCGATCACACAACTCCTTAACATATCTTCAGATTACGGATACTCTCTCGGATTGTCCATCAGTCTGCCCGGGTGGAACGTTATCTTGAAATTCGATTCAGGTGCCAGGCCTCTTTGCGATTTTCCCCAATCTCGAAGTAAACCTTGGATCTCGATGCGAAATAATGGATACAGGAATCCGTTAATAGCCGAACTATTTCCTTGATATATAGCTACGCTAGCTTGTTAGAATAGTCGGTTCTCAACTGACAGGAAGTGGTGACTTGGTCGTCGGTCCCACTCACGATGGCTTGGTATTGCTTTCTCACTGTCGATGGTAGCCCGACCACAAAATCCATGGTTATTCGGTCCCATTTTTCGGTATTACGATGGTACCCAATACTCGAAGGAACTTGATGCTCTGTCTTTACTCTTTGACACACCAAACACTTGGTTACAAACTCTTATACATCTCTTTTCATTGGTTCACCGAATGACATTTTTAAATCTTGATACATCTTTGTGCTACTGGGATGGATAGCAAAAGATCCACTATGTGCCTCATCAAGTATGGCTTTCTTTAATTCACAATCATTGGGTACACACACCCTGTCCTTATAATACAAGGATCTATCTTCCTTTGCTTCAAACTCGGTTTCCTTACCATCTCCAATCTGTTTTATTATGGCAGAAATTTTATCATCTTTCTTTTGTGCCTCTAGCACTCGATTCAACAAATTCGGTCTCACTATCAATTTTACCACTACTGTACCATCATCTGATAATGACAAATGGGCATTCAACGCTCGAAGCGTTTGTACTGACTTTCTACTCAAAGCGTCGGCCACTACATTGGCCTTTCTCGGGTGATAATCAATCATGCAGTCATAATCTTTTATCAATTCCATCCATCTCCGTTGTCTCAAGTTAAGCTCTCGTTGTGAGGGAAAATACTTAAGACTATTATGATCGGTGTAAATGAAACACTTTTCTCCATACAAATAATGTCTCAAAATTTTCAAGCATAAATACAATTGCCACGACCAATTCAATCATACGTGGGGTAGTTCTTTTCATGTGACTTCCAATTAATGCTTGGAAGCATAGGCTACACCACTTTACCCTCTTGCATTAGGAGCATCCGATCCATTTAATATGACATCACTAAAGAATCACATATTCTTTCTGACGATTACGGCTAAACAGGAGCCTTGGTTAGAATGGTTTTAACTTTTCAAAACTTCTTTGACATTTTCACTCCATTCATACGCATTTTAAGGTAATCTACGTCATGAGGTTGCGGTCTTATTTCAACGAATCTGTAATAACACATCGGTCGAAACTTCGTGCCAGTAACATTCCTTGGGGGCTTCCATTTTGACAACCACTTCTATTTTCTTTAGATCCACTCGAATTCCTTCTTTCGATACAATGTGCCTTGAAAAGGACACTTCATTCGACTGAAACTCACACTTGCTTAGTTTGCGCCTGGCTTGCTCTTTCTCGAGGTCTCACTTACTGCCGAAGGTGTGTGTCATGACTTTCGATCTTTTGAATACACAAGCATGTCATTTTATGAACACTCGACAAAGCCCGATCAACATATGGTCGGAAAACCACGATTCATTAGGTCCATGGCTTATTTGGGCATTTGTCAAACAACTGACATTACAAGGAACTCATAATGTCCATATCGCGTTCTAAACGTCGTTTTATGCACATCCACTTCTTTAATTTTCAACTGATGATACCCAGATCGCAAATCTATCTTCAAGAAGATACTTGCACCTTTCAGTTGGTCAAATAAATCATCAATCCTGGGTAACGGATATTTATTCTTTACGGTCAACTTGTTCGGTTAATACATAATCTATCTGTAACCCTAAGTGTACCATTTTCTTCTTGACAAAAAAAGCAGGGCTCCCCATGGTAATACACTTGGTCGAATAAACCCACTTTTCTAGCAGTTCTTGCAAGCTGCAATTCAATTCTTTAGCTCCCAGTGGGAGCCATTCTATACGATTATGTAATGGATCTTGGAAGTTGTGGCACACGGTACAACGTCGATAGCAAACTCGATCTCCTGCGTAGATGATCACGGCAACTCTTTGGAGCACGTCGGAAAGTCACTAACGGTAGGGATATCGGATACACTAGGTCTTGCCTTTATCGTATCAATCACATAAGCCAAGTAAGCTTCACACCCTTTTCGTACCATTTTTATCACAACTACTGCGGATATCACATTAGAGAGGTGATTCGACCTCTCGCCGATGAAAATAATCTCATTGTCATTCAGTGTCCTTAAGGTCACTCTTTTCATTCTACAATCGACTATCGCTCGGTGTCGGGATAACCAGTCCATCGATATCACATGAGCTCGCGAAGGATAACTTCGATCAAATCTCCCACGAAAATTCATACTCTATTATTTTAATGGGACAATCTACATACACTGTTCCTGATAACACTATGCGAGAGGGATTCGTCCTGAATCATGTACCGGTTTCACTCCTTGGTAAATTACCCCGAGTTGGGTATGTTGGTACACACGTATGAATGGGTTGACCACAGGTGCATCAATGCATGCACAATAGTATCAAGATAGTAAAATTAGAGATATCACGTCGGGCGTCGATATCTTCTCTTGCTTTCATTGCATATGCTCTAGTGGGGCTCGACCATCTGCCTAGCGAAGTCGTAATCCCTTGTCTCGGAACACTTTCGGTGATGCAACACTTTGCTACCTTTAAGGCTAATGAAACAGTACCCCAGTTTGGGGTCTTTGTGAAGGGACGTGCCCTGTGCACTCTCGTATTTTGTGCTCCTGGATCCTAGCCCAGTAAAGCACAGTCACTCTCCAATGATCTCCCTTGTGCTCTTCCCGCAATCTGAGACGACGAGGGCGTCTTATCCTCTAGAGGCGCTCCTTGTGCACTTGGCCTTGATGTGGTGAATGGTATCTCTACCCAGGTGGCACATTTGTAGAATTTCACTTTGGGATCTGTTGTCCCACTGAATCTCTTACTCTGTACGCTAATGAGCACTTGACTTACTAGAGATTTTCTTTCCACATCTTTTATCTTTTCTTTCATTTTCCTCTTTTCCTTTACCGTTTCCACATTTAGAGCACATGTCGTGATTTTGGAGAAATCATCATGGCAAAATCCTGTGACATGGGCCCGAATGTGGTCGCTTAGGCCGTCTTCAAACTTACGACACTTCTCTTCTTCGCTCACTAGCATCTCGGGAGCATACTTGCTCAACCGTGTAAATTCTCTCAAATATTCGGTTACACTTGATTGCCTTTGTTTCAAATTATGAAACTCTCGCCACATATTGTTTAAATAGATGTGGCCCACATAATGCTTCTTGAACTCATCCAAGAAGAACCTCCATGTAACTTTCTCTGGTGGTGCAGTCCTGGTCACGGAAACCCACCACTGATAAGCCTCATCTGTAGTGTGGTCGCACATTCGACTTCTCTTCGGTTGTGCGATGCATTTGCATAAGCATTAACGGTTCTCTCGAGCGATTTTCGCCATAGAAGGCTCATCCTCTTTCTTTCCAAGAAAATCCTACGGTCGGTACCTTGTCATTCTCAATGATTGATCGGCTGAATTAATTGCGGTAGTTTGCGAAGCTCTTTCTGAGCTGAGCTAAGCGTTTGGAGGGATGCACATAGTACCCTCCTACCACTTGTTTCGGTTCATTCGTTGGTGGAGCATGAGATGTTTGTCCACCTACCACACTAGTAGGACTATCAGGATGGTTTCCCCGGTCACCTTGACCACATGGGTGCACAGACCATCCATGCTTACTATTAAGATCGTGAATCCCGCGTCGGAGTCAATATCATCCCTTTATATGCAAATCTGATGTATGTCGAATACTATTTTCAAATCCTTTTCAATATCATTTAGGGACCCTTTTTCGGCCTTTAAAGCACAGGCTGAGTACCACTAAAGTGTAACCCCAGAGCAGGTCTAGCAGATGGTGAGTCGAGCGAAACCACAGGAACGCTCATTTTAATTCTTTTTATTTACATTTTATTTTAGTTTTCTTTTCAAAGTGTCGACCAGAATCCACAGCTCGGCAGGTTCGCGGATCCGAGCCGGAGCCGGTTCTCAAGATGTTTTCAATTATCTTATCAAAACATTTCTTTATGTTATTTCTCTTGAGTTTTTCGATTTCTTGTGAGCATTTTGAATGGTAGGCCCACGAACATTCACATTTCACAAAAGCAATTACAATGAAGGCATTCTATGCCCTTTCAAAATGATATACAAAATAAACATTTCTTTAGAATTCGACATATTTGTTCTAAAATTTTCCTGTTCGAAAGGAAATGATATGCATGGCGAATTTATGTACTTATACGCCCGTGACTTCGCTTAATGACTCTGCGCATCACGATCTTGTCTTCCTTCTTATCTACTGAAACACGCACATAAGTAAAAACCTTCGCTAAGCATTTTATGTTTAGTGGTTCTATCTGATTCTTCAATATTCAATTTAACGCGCCCATTTAACATTAAACCATGCCTATTATATCAACATATACTCATCTTCATTCAATTTCGCATGCTTTCATTTTTACAATTCATTTATCATATACATGACATACATTTAATTACATGATTCAATTCACAATTCAATTTATGAGATGTAAGCATATACATAAAATCCCATTTTACACTTTCGTCAATGTTGGTTATTCACCTTGACTATTCAATTCACATTCGTGATTAAATTTGATGAATCCCGCCCTTATTATCATTGATGGCCTTAGCACACATTTAACAATTGAGTCTCCCATCGCAGCGGATGCGATTGGTGCATCCCGCCAAGTGGGACATTTTGCTTTAATGTCATACGCCATCATGGCCGGATCTGGATTGGTGAATCCGCCAAGTGGGACGTGGACAATTCGGGGTGCCTTACGTGGCGGTTCTTCGATTGGTGCGTCAGTCGGCGGTTTTTATTCGATATATCATTCAATTCACATTTATGGCCAGTTGTTTGATGAATCCGTCCCTTATCATCATTCACGTTCATTCGGTTTCCAAGAGTATCATTTCAATTCCATATTCACTTTCGTATCATCTTTTCAAAGATATACTGAATCTATGTACTTATTTCATATACTCATTCATGTACTCATTCATGTACTCATTCCATATACTCATTCATGTACTCATTTCATAGTTACTTGGTAAACTACAAAAATACTTGAAATAAGAATAGAGTCAGAGAACAAACCGAAGCTGTCGGATCTAGATTCCTTCTCTTCGATCTCGGTCCTAGGTTAGGCGATCATCACCCGTCCCTAGTCAATAACAATCACGCCACTCTTAGTGGATAATCAATTCTTAAACAATTTTAGTGAATTACAAGTTTATTTCCTTTAACGGTCTTGGGTTAAGACACTAAGTCTGGAATTCACTTCGCCTCGGCCGGCGAGGAGTGCAGTGCGTTTTCATAGTTCTATCCTTATTTGAACCCCGATTAATCATTTCTTGGGTCCGTAAACATTCGGGTATGAATGTCTGGAACCGCGGTCTGAAATATCACAACGAGGGGGCTCTTTGGAGGTAGTGGTACCGATTACTACTTTGGCGAATGCCGGTACCAGTCCTCGGTTGCCGATTAGATGCAGGTACCGATTTAGTGGTACCCGATTTTCCACTGCCCACTACATCATGTCACAGGTGCCACTCTTTGGTGCCAGTACCACCTACGAGTTTTGCCCATCATCTGGATTTGGCATTTTTCACACATTTTCTTCCGCAAAAATCTTCTCGGTCGTCCCATATCAAAATCCACCATGGAATCTACCAGAAAACAACTCAATTTGGTTTAGAATCGAATAAAGAAACCTCTTCTCTTAAGTTGGGACTTCCCCAATCAAAATCATAAGAGGAAGTTAGGGTTTGATTTTTACCTTATCTCTTCAAATCATTCTCTTGTAGGTTGTTTGATCTTTTAGAAGCAAAAAGTGGGAAAGAATCACTCCAAAGCTTGATCTCTTGCAAACCTAAGCTCCTTCTCCCTTTTTCTCCTCTCTTCTTCTCCAAAAATGGGATGGCTCAGTAGGCTCCAGTACTTTGGTCTCTAAAAATCCACTTAAGTGTAAGGCCATGTTTGGCCTTCGCTCTATTCTCAATTCTCATTTCTTTCCCTTTTGGTCTTGATTCTTTATTTCCATAAGGCCTTGTTTAGCCTTCAACCCATTTTCATTTAAGTCTCTATTATTCCACTTTGGCCATTCATTTTATCATAAATTCACCTAGACATTTATTCTTTATAACAATTGACCCCTTAGGTCCTCATTTACAATTTCATATGCCTTTTCACTTGGGTTATTTAGGGTTCCTCACTTTCTCAATTTAGCATATAATATTCAATCATATGCTCACTTTCAATTTACATTTCCACGATTTATCAATTTATCAATTTTCTGGAAAAACCGAGTTTGACTGTTCGGAATATATAATAATTTTTATTATAAAATTCTAGAGTGCTTTGAAGTGTTACATGGATCAATTAGTAATAATCAATTTCTGCATCATTTCGATTCATAGCTGAAACATAAATTAGAAAACTGAGTTTGTCAAAGATGCAAGGTAGTATGGTTTGGATTTCTCCCTTAACCATACTTTTCACTAATTAAAGGTTCATATTCATTTCTGAGACATGATTCTAATCAGTCACTAGTAATATGTAACCCTCTTTCCAAGATTTAAGTATTTTTCCTTTTCAGTACTTCATCACAAATCTGGGACTAAAGAATTCTTGCCACCCATGGACGGGATATTGCAGGCCTTCGATTTGCATTTAAACACCTCATCTCGCCGATGAAAATTTCCATCTCCTTGATTAAGATCTTTTCTAACAGGATCATAATCAATTTAAGCGAGGAAAGATGAGAGACCTCTGAGAGTGATTAAATAGATACTTCATTCGACCATCCTAAAATTATAAAGTAAGTTGGTGATCTATCTGGTAATCCTTCAAAGTTCATTAGTTCCATAGTGATGGTCTACCATACCCACAGGCTGCTCTCCCACTCTCAAAATTCTCCATCCTACGTGTCCTTATGGGGCAGCCCAGGAGTCAGCGAGATCTGATTTTGCATTGGAGTGCGGTACTAGTACTGAGAAAAGTAAATTTATAAACAATACCAATCAAATAAATTCAAGAATTCCTAATTAAACCTTTCTTCCACCTTGCTCTGAAAAAATGACTATCATCGATGACCCATTCCCGATGTTTCGACTTTTCAAAAGCGGTTTACTCATATCGGTGACAAAGCGATCGAAAATTCTTTGAAATCATATGATAAAATAAATGAACTCCATGCACAACTTTCTATTACTCCCATTTAAATCAAACAGTAATGAAAAATATGATTTTATAAAATACCGACTTAGTATGATTACAATACCCAAATCCGGAAAATTAAGAAAAGCAACAAAAATAAAACTACACTAACACTAAAACTAAATCTACTAAAATGGAAAATAAAATAATAAATAAAAATACAAGAGTCTTGACACCAGACGTCACAGAGTTGTCGAGAGGCGCTGCGCTGTGCCACTAGAAGCGTGTATTTATAAGCTTTCGATATTGGGCCTCACATCATTAATTTTTTGTGGATACCAAAATTCTGCCAATTAGTCTCTTTGTCATGACTAAAAGGTCACATCATGACGAGCTTTTAGTGCTTATGTTGCCTCTATTGTGGATTCTTGTTTGTTGCAGACCTATTCTCACAGGCTTGCTCTTGGATTGTGTTGCGACATGCTTTGATGATGTCGCGAACATAAATTTATTAAGCGATCTTGTTCTTATCGCGACAGGAATGCCTTGTGTCGCGACACGAGCGCTGTTCTGACGGCTTCTCATGTCCTTGTCCTTGCAGGTTTGTCGCTGACATAATTTTCCTTATCAGCGATAAACATTTACTTTTCACTTTGTCCAACTCTGTTGCGACGAGTTTTCTCTCTATCGCATGACGAGTTTCTTTGGAGTCCTTAGCAATTTACGTCACAGGGAAACTCCTTGGTCGCGGCTTGATTTTCTTCTTTGATTCTTGTCACTTCTTTGTATTTGTTGTCGCGACATAGATTTATACATTGCGACACAATTGCTGCTGCTGGCCATTCTCAACTCTTCTTGATTTACGTCGAGACCCTAATTTTTTTTCTCATCGCGATAGAATTTTATCATTCCATAGCTTTTATTGTCGCAACATAAAACTTCTTTGTCGCGACCGCAGAGTTTCTTTCAACTCTTGATTATGTATCGCGACAAAAATTTCACTTTGTCCCCATTCTTCTTGTGTTGCTCTCTTGACTTCTTGTCGCGACGGTAATTCCACCTCCTTCATGTTTTGTTTGTCAATGATAATCTTTGTCGTGACGAGTTTTGCTCTTAGTTGTGAATTACGAATGTTATGTCGCGTGAGTTTTCTTTATTCTCGTGATAAGCACGGCGATCTTAAAACTTTGTCGCCAACGTAAAAATACTTGTCTCAATTGACTTATGTTGTAATCGAAGGCAATTGCAGCCATGATAAATTGGTCTTTTATGCGTGAGGTTATGTTAGCCTTGACTTTTTATCTTTATAGTAGATTATATTATCGCGACCGACTTCTTTGCTCTCTTGCTTTTTAATCGTTTGTCGCGACAAAGTCGAGGTATCCGCGACAATTTTCTTCACAATCTTCTTCAATAATGTCGCGACATAAAAACTCTTTGTCGCGAAAAAATTTCTCTTTCAGCCATGGAGTTTTGTATGAGCTTTGTTGCGACATTTAGTTGCTGGCTGCGACATAGTTCCTTTAGCGGCTTGAATTTTATTAATAGCGACGAGGCGCTTCATTCCCACCTTTTGTACCTTTTACGCTTGTTTTCTCTCCTTTTGATTAACACACACTGAAACACAGAAAGTAGGTGAATATTCAATAATTTTGCATAAAAATATATCTAAAAAAGCTTGGTAAAAACATGCCGGAAAAATGGATTAAAATAGATGAGTTTAGACTCATCACTTAGTCCTGCTTGATGAAGGATGAATAAAGCGTCAGCCAGACAAACTATATATATATATATATATATATATATATCCACGAGGAATGGTTCTCGAAGCGATGATGTGATAAGAGCCAGGCCTTATACAAAAGTCATCAAATCTTGCCCGATAGTATCTCGAAAAGTATATGTATGCAAATTCAAGTATTAAAACAGTGTCAATTCCTAGAGAACCGGCCTGAAACCTTCTACAAAAACCTAAGTGTTAACTTGATTAGTTTTCAAAATTGAATTATCATTTATTCTCTCCCGCCCCTAACTAGCCCTTTTACGTATTGCCTAGCCAGTTAAGCTAACCTTAATAGATCAGGTCCACTTTTTATTTCATAATTCTTTTGTCTTGAGTAGGGGTGCCTTCTTGAGGAATCGAATTCACAATTGTCCATGTAACGGGGGTCCTGACTCTGACGATTAAATTTTAGGGCATCAAGTCATATGGATTTCTCAACTACTAACTCTTCAGGTTTCACCTCGGACTTTTAATAAGCTCAAAACTCTAGCACCTACAATTTTCTAAACTCCACCTATCCCCCCGTGTAACCTGACAACAAAGTCGGTGACTCTCCCGACCCGGTTGGTTTTTGGGACATAGGGCTTCAAGACTACATCATATACCCTCGGATGCACTCGAGTTTCAAGGCATGTGTCATAATTTTTTTCTTTTTTTTTTTTTTTTTGAAAGACTCATTGGTCTTTTATTCAGGGATCCCAACATATTAAAGGCGGTCAAGGCAGTTTTTCAGCTTATAATTAAAACCGAAGGTGCACAGTGTGTGGTTAGTTCAAAGTGGAAGAGGTAAGGTTGAAGACAAGGAGTTTCAGCTTCATCGACCTTTATAAGCATAAAACAACTGCAAAATCAAAAATCATTTAGACACGGTTTCAATTTCTCCCATTCTGTTTGAATTACAAAAAAAAGGCTATTAAACAAGCTGAAAGTAAATGAAACAAAAATGATGGGGGAGAAAAATCACCCGACTTGTGATGAGGATCCAGTATCCACGAATATTCATTAGCGCGAGCACCGTCCGTGGCGGCGCCATTTGATTCGTAAAATATCACATGGGTATTCTAAATCAACAAAATTTATAACCTAATACCTCATACTACCGTAGCATTTCTACTATAGTATAACGGCTCTAGGATCATCCACGGGGATGGGTTTTCTTCGTACAAATGACTGACAATAAAGGTTATACTAGTGATTTCATTTTGGATATTTGGGTTATGATAAAAAGAGGGGATTTTAGTGATTAAAACTAAAAATAAAAATTTACTAAAACATGAAAACAAATCCCTTAGAGTTTCAAGTCCTTTGGGTTTCGGGTTCCTTAGAAGCGAATGAGGGGTTTCAGTCTTTCCTCAGCGTTAGGAGGATAACATATAGTTATCTCCCGAATCAGTTCTTGGTTTAGCTATAATAACTGACCTTAAATAAATATCCTTGAAAATTGGTATTTTCTTCCCATTAATGGTTTTGGACAGTGAAGAGCATCTCCTTGACTCGCCTTTCAATGGTCCATAAATGATAACTAATGAACATCACTGGATCTAGCGATAAGTATCCAATGAGCCCTGAGATCTTACCAAATACTAACCATTCAAGGTGAATCGAAGGGATTGAACCTAGGGTTTGAAGGAAATAAAAACATCACCTTGAATCGCCTTCCAATAACCCATAGATGATAACTAATGAATGTTAATGGATCTAGTAATAAGCATCGATGAACTAAGCTTATCAATCACGGATCGTCAATTAACAGAGAAGGAATTAAAACTAAAGTTTGAAAAACCATTAATGGTGGAAATACCTCCAGTTAAAACATGGAAAACCCACACCTTTTCATCAGGAACCTTCGCCTAGTTTCCTTTACTCGAGGAAGGCAGGGTTTTAGCCCTCCTGTGCTACCGGAGGTTGTTTAGGTGTTGTCGAAGGGGAGAAGAAGACGAGAGAGAAAACGGGAAGCTTTTGCGGTGGCTTTGCGAATGTCGAGGTCTCGTTTCACTTACAAAGTCTTGTTGGGTGTTTATACCACCAAACCAATTACAAATTACGAAATATCCGACTCTAACACTATTACCGAGGGATAAACTAGTAAGAATAGCAATACAAAGTCGAGGGTTCTTTGCGAAAATTAGCAGCCACTGCGAATTTTCTGATTCTTTGTGCATCTTTCTTCTCCTGGTTTTGGTTCTTCTTTTTCCTTCTTCTACTCTGAAGCTTTGAATTGCTACTAATTTCTTCATGCTTGAGTTGAATCCCTGGTTTTCAATATATATAGCCTGAGAACAACAAAACTTACCACAAAATTCGATTAGTAGCCTTGCTAGGTCCTTAACGTGCCAATTGGGTTAATTAAACTAATTACTACAAAAGTGCTTGGAAACTTGGAGTGTTAAGGTGAAACAACACTATTTGGGTAGTAATCACTCCCCAAGCCCATTACATTGCTAGTCCCTTAATGAAGGAAGAATAAACGATAAGAATGAAATTTATACATATCCACAAGGAATGGTTCTCCAAGAGTAATGATGTGATAAAACCCAACCTTAAACAAAAGTCATCAAAATCTTGCTCAATGACTATCTAGAGTGGAGTATGTGCTATGCAAATTAAATTATCAAAATAGTTTCAACTCCTAGAGAACCAACCTAAAACCTTCCACAAAAACCTAAGTGTTAACTTGATTAGTTTTCAAAATTAGTGCCTTGAGCTTTTCTCCCCACTTTTTGACTGGAGTCTTTTCTATACCTAGCGGATTAACCTCGATAGAATGGGTCCAGCTTTTATTTCACAATTATTTTTATTAGCCGTGGGGTCTGCTTGCTAAGGTCGAACTCACAATTGTCCATTATACTTGGGGATCCACGACTCCCGACTAATCGAGTTTAGGGCATTAAGTCATAAGGATTTCCAGTACTAACTCTTGAGTTTCACCAGGACTTTTAATAAGCTCGAAACTCCGGCCACCTACAATTTGCTAAACTCCACCTATCCACCCGATGTAGCGAAACGAAGTCGATGACTCCCGACCCGGTTGGTTTTAGGGCATCGGGCTAAGAGACTTCATTAATACCCCTCGGACTGCACTTGGGTTTCAAAGGCGAGTGTCCGCCGATTTTCATTTTTTTATTTTTTAAAGACTCATTGGTCTTTTATTCGAGTCCCAACCACAATAAAAGTGGTCGAGTGCGGCGGATTTTTGCAAGGCTAGGAGGCAAGGCGAGTTTTTCAACTTATAATTGAAACCCTAAGGTGCATAGTGTGTGGTTAGTTGAAGTGGAAGGGTAAGGTTGAAGGCAGAGGAGTTTCGCACTTAAATCCAACCTTTATAAGCATAAAACAACTCTAAAATCAAAGCATTAGAGCCTGAGTTTCAATTTCTCCCCATTACGGTGAAATTGCAAGAAGACTATTAAGCAAGCAGGAAAGTAAAATCTGACAAAAATGATAGGAGAAAAATCACCTGACTTGTGATGAGGATCACAGTATCCACAGATATTCATTAGCACTAGGCACCATCCGGCCCAGCGGCACCATTTGATTAAATAAGTAGCGAAGTAGGGTATTCTAAATCAACAAAATTTATAACCTAATACCACATACTACCGTAGCATTTCTACTATAGTACAACGGCTCTAGGATCTTCCACATTGATGGGTTTTCTTCGTACAAATGACTGATAATAAAGGTTATACTAGTGATTTCCTTTTGGATATTTGGGTTGTGTTAAAAAGAGGGGATTTTAGTGATTAAAACTAAAAATAAAAATTTACTAAAACTTGAAAACAAATCCCTTAGAGTGTCAGGTCACTAGGTTTCAGGTTCCTTAGGCAAAGGAGGGGTTTTCCGGGTCTTTGCCTCGCATTAGGGAGGATAACATATAGTTATCTCCCAAATCGGTTCTTAGTTTAGCTATACTAACTGACCTTAAATAAATATCCTTGAAAATTGGTATTTGCTTCCCATTAATGGTTTCAGATAATGAAGAACATCTCCTTGACTCACCTTCCAATGGTCCATAAATGATAACTAATGAATATCACTGGACTAGCGATAAGTATCGATGAGCCACTAGAGCTTACAGTACTAACCATTGAGGTGAATTGAAGGGATCGAACCTAGGGTTTGAAGGAAATAAAGTATCACCTTGAATCACCTTCCAATAACCCATAGATGATAACTAACGAATGTCAGTGGATCTTCTGATAACATCAATGGAACCTAAAGCTTATCAAATACGAATCATTAAAGGTAACCCGAAGGGATTAAAACTAAAGTTTGGAAAGAAACCATTAATGGTGGAAAATACCTTCGTTAAAACATGGAAAACCCACACCTTTTCATCCGGAACCTTCACCTTGTTTCCTTTACTCCAAGGGAACTAGGGTTTTAGCCACTCCTCCTCTTCTTAGAGGTTGCTTGGCTGTCTAGAAAGGGGAGAGAGAAAACAGGAAGCTTCTACTGTAGGCTTTACTGAATGTCAAGTTCGTTCCTTACAAATTCTTGTTTGGGGTGTTTTATACCACCAAACCGATTACAAATTACCAAAATATCCAACTCCTAACACTATTACACAGGCATGAAATTGTAGAATAACAAGAATACAAAAATTCAAGGTTGCTACAATTTGTGACCTACTGCGAAAATTCTCGAGTCTTCTTGATATCGTGACCACACGAAAATTCGCGAGCCCATGCAATTTTGCAAAGTTGATCTTGCATCGTTCTTCTCACGGATTACAGTTCTACTTTTTCCTTCTGCTCACGAAGCTCGAATTACTCTTGATTTCTTCGTACCTAAGATTGAATCCCTAGTTTTCAATATACATAGCCTAAGAACAACAAAACTTGCCACAAAATTCGATTGGTAGCCTTGGTAGGTCCTTAACGTGCCAACTGGGTTAATTAAGTTGATTACTGCACAAAAAGTGCTTAAAACTTGGAGTGTTAAGAGTATGAAACAGCACTATTTGGGTAGTAATCAGCTATTGGACTAAAAGTCTCGTCATAGTCAATTCCTTGTCTTTGATGACGATTCATAGCCTGATCTTAGTTTATAGGTAATCACATTACCTTCCACGTCTGTCTTCTTTTTGAAGATCCAATTGCACGCTATGGGTTTTATCCCTTCATGTAGTTCAACCAAAGTCCATACTTGGTTTGTTTACATGGAATCCATCTCGTCCATACTTGGTTTGTTTACATGGAATCCATCTCTGACTTCATGGCTATGAGCCATTTATCAGACTTTGAACTATTTAGAGATCCTTCATAGGTGGTTGGCTCATCATTTCTATATTAATCGATCATACGTTCCAGCGATGAGAAATCCATATCTCTCTAGACTAGTATGTATCCTACTTGTCCTACGAAGCACTAGTGTTTTAGAAGAATCAACTATTAATTCATCATTATGAATTATAGCTTCAAGTTCAGTCAAATGAGATGCGTCTATTAGAGCATCTTGAACTACATGAAGTTTAACTGCTCCCCCTTATCTTCTCTTAAGAGAAATTCTTTCTCTACGAAGACAACATGCTTTGAAACAAACAACCATTGTTCTAAAGTGTTGTAGAATTGATATCCAATCATTTCTTTAAGATATCCTACAAACAGACACTTGTCAGACTTAGATTCAAGTTTATTTAACACTATCCACTTCACATAAGTAGAACAACCCCATACTTTCATGTGAGAAAGATGGGGCTTCTTGTTAGTCCACATCTCATATGGAGTAACCTCAACTGATGATTCGTGCCACAGTAGGTGTACCCGAAATCAACAATGTTTGTAACCTAAATTCCTGCTGTCGTAGCAAAGCTACTGTAGTATAGTGGTTTTAGGGTCGAACTCAGGGATTGGTTTTCTTCGTACAAAATGATTTACAATGATTCAAAATGGTGAATTTCAGTTTGGATTTGGGGTGTTATTAAAAACAGTGGGTTGAATTGTTTGAAAACTGAAAATAAAATGAAATAAAATAAGAAAAAGAACTCCTTGAAGCGTTGGGCTACTAGGTTTGAGGTCCTCAGGTCCTTTTCCTCGTGTTGGGGAGGATGACTTATAGTCATATCCCGAACCGGATCTTCATTTGGCCTTAAAAACTGAACCCTTATAATTTTTCCTGTCAAAAAATTGCATTTAATGAGCATACATGCTCCGACAGTGAACACACCTCCCCAAACCTACCTACGGTAACTAATGAGGCGACCTAATCGGATATCGGTGGATCTGGCAATAAGCATCCTTGAACCCAACTTGCCAAATACAGGATTAATCGGGGCATATTTAGAAGATTTAACCCTAGAGTGAGAGACGAAGCATAATAAATGATCATAAATACTAGCATTAAAAACATGAGGAAACGGTCGTTTACCTCAGCGTTGCAGGTAGCCCTCTTCTTCAAGGATGGAGGGGTTTAGCCAACCATCCCTTGAGTTGTCATCCTGAGGGTGTTTGGCGGGTGAAAAGTGAGAGAAAGAGAGCGAGATAAAGGAGAAAGCGGGGCTTGGGAGCTCTTGGCGCGAAGTTTCTGCTTCTTAGACAAAAAGTCTCCCATTACGAGTGTGTACAAATGGCTTATATAGCCACCAAGACAGAAAACAAAATTACCAAAATCAACAAAAGCAGTTACTTCACAAGGACGAAAATGGGAGAGAATCAAAGGAACAAAGGCAAAAATTCAAGCCCAGGCGCGGGAATAGTGTCGGGTGAGAAGTGAAGCAGTGCGCAGGAGGCATGAATAGTGGCGAGCAGGAAATAGGCAGTTTCGCAACTTGCGAAATTTCCTTTAGTTTTCGATATTTCTCACTTTTGCTCTTAACGGCTACAAGATCTGATGCTGAATGGGTTCTTCGGGTTCTTCGTGTTTGAATTATTTCAAATAATTTGGCATAAATAGCTTCTGGCCAAAAATTAGCCATAAAATGTGATCAGTAGAATAGCAGGGACCTTAATGTGCAAATCGAGTTAATTACGATTCATTACACAAAAAGTGCTCAAAACTGTAATAAACGGGGCTGAATAGCACTTTTTGAGCATAATCCACACTGACTACAGTGCTAGTCCTTAGCAATGAAAGAAAGAGAACATCTAATGATAACAAAATGATGTTCACGAAAAAGGTTTTGAATGAGTGTGCCTAACCCCTGCGATGGAATAGTGACCCTTGTCCAGATAACTATCTTGAGAGAATGAATGCCATCTGAAATTGAGTATCAAAGAGCCTCCCTCTTGGTGAATCAACTAAGACTTCACGAAAACCCTAAGTGTTTGTTTGATCGGTTCTCCAACGATAAAGCGCTAAAGCGCACTCTCCCCGACCAAGCTACTACCTCATCTAGGATGCTAACCAACCTAAATAGATCGGGACCAGCTCTTATTCCACAAACTCTTTTTGTGTTTAGGGGTGCAATGTGAGGCTCGACCTCACAGTCAGTAATGGGAGGATCCACCGATGACTCCCAACCCATTAAGGCTTAGGGCATTCGAGTCATAAGGATCTTTGACCATGACTCTTCGGGTTTCACCGGACTCAGATGTTGAGACTCGACACACGACTTGCTTCAAGCCTTACCCATCCACCCATGCGAAGCACAAAGTCGGGTGACTCCCGACCAGTTGGCTTAGAATGCGGGCTTTAAAGACTTTTCGCCATACCCACGGATAGTGCTCCGGGGTTTGAGAATAAGCGTTGCAATTTTCTTTTTTTTCTTTTTCTTTTCTTTTTCTTTTTCTTTTCTTTTTCTTTTTCTTTTCTTTTCTTTTTCATTTTCTTTTTTTTTTCTTTTCCACTTCTTTTTATTTTAGAAGACACATTGGCCTTCTTTTCATGGGGGTCCTTAACCTATTAAAGGTAGTCAGAAACTAGGGTAGGTTTGCAAAGTTTAGGAGGTTGGCGGGTTCTTGACCTATTCGAAGCACGATGTACTTTGTGTGTGGTTGAAATTTGAGGTGCGAAAAGGTCAAAGCAGCAAAATTCAACTAATCATCCACTCAATTAAGCATGGAACCTATCTAACATCGATAGGGTGGACAAGTTTCAGTTTTTTTCAAGCTACTTGAGCTAAATGGCTCTGAAAAATGGGTGTAATTTTTTTTTAAAATCGAAAAAGTGAGTTGTATAGTATGTATTATAAAAAAAAAAATATGACTATATTTTCAGCTTTTCAAAAACAAACTAACAGCTTCACAAACAAAACAAACAACTATGCAAAAAACTAAATGAAAGTCATTAAACTTAACAAAATAGACTTACTCAAAAACATAAAACAACACTTCCTTCCTTAACTCTCCCCGACCAAATTCAACATTGTCTCAATGTGGCTATGGGATAAATTTAAGGGAAGGAATTGATACCTCCCCTTGATGAAATATGCTCATTGTTATATGGGAGACTTCTCAAACTCCCATAGGCACCTTATTCACTCCGTTTGGGCTTCAAATAAACAAGTTAGAAGAAGAAAAGAGAGGAAAAAAAGTGATCAATTGGAGAATTTTGAAAATTAAGCAATTATCAAAATTTCAAAAGTGTTCTTTCTGGCTAGATTTATATTCTTCACTCTTTAAGATTTCCTAACGATTTTGAACGCAAGCGGAGTTGGTGAAAAGTTATGATCAAAACAAAATGGGGTTGAGTGGAGGAGGTTCGAGAATTTGCAACTGCGAAATTTTTTAAATAAAAATAATTTTAATTTTTTAAAATAAAAAATATTTTAAAAGACCATTTATATATATATATATATATATATATATATATATATATCATAAAAAGACAAAAATGAATAAGCGCGGGAGAAATAGTGCAGCTCATGAAATTTCGCAAGGTTGTGAAATTTTACGGGTGAGCTTAAGACCCTCCTAACTATGAAATTTGACCCAAACACAAAAACAAATTAAGAAAAAATGCAGAAAAATTAAAAATAGGCTGAAAACAAAATTTAACTTAAAATTAAAGATAATCTAAAAAGAAAAAATTAAATAAATCCACAAGCAAACTTAAGAGTAAAGCAAATAAAAGTCGTAAAATTAGAGTGGTTTCTATGTTCTTTGTAGAAACCACTCTCCGGTCGAATAGTCCTTACGGTTCATGGAGGGTCAAAGGAGGAGAAGTCCCTCCATGTCTTGCTATGAGGTGACGACAACGAGGTTGAGTTTACGCCCCTCTTGTTTTAAAGCACTACGCATACAGTGGTGTTGGGGGAATCGGTGGTCTTTGGAGGGTGGTGATGCAATTAATTCTTCATCAACTGCTTCACTGATCTTCATCAATTCTTGCTCCTGCTCCTCAACTGATTTGTGCTTGCTGCCTAGGTGGAAGATATTAAGCTCCAAAGTCATATTGCCAAAGGTAAGTTGCATGACTTCATTCCGGCAATTGATTATGGCATTAGATGTGGCCAAAAATGGCCTCCCAAGTATGATGGGCACTTGGTTTAGTGCCCTGCGCCCGCCGGCTCGTATCAAATTCTGATGTCCCGCGGGATAATAAAATTTAATCTACCTTCACCAAAACATCTCGACTAACCTGCATTAGAGATTTTCTGCCGTCCCGATCGGTGGGATAGAGTGATGTTAGTAGGCGACTCCCCCGAACCTAGCTGTATCTAGAGGTAAGGCGACGGGGTTGACCTTTGGCTATAAATTCAAAACGATTACTTTATCTATACAAGTTCCCCAGATGTTAAGCGAAATGGTGGTGGATCACGGATCACCATATTTCCATAGAGGTCTTACTATGAATGATGGCCTTGACTGTTACGTGGAAGGCTTTCTTGTCGATACTGACCCTCTCTTGACCCATTACCTGGGGTCCTTTAAAATTTTTGCATACATTGAAACCTGTTTAATCATCTGTAGTAGTGGGATATTGACCTTCGCTTGCCTTACTTTCTCTAGATTGATCTGATGAGGCCTTTTTCTTACACTTTTAATGCTTGAGGAAATGGAGAGGCATGTAACTACATTGAATCTTCTTTTATAATATATGTTAAAAACCACTTCCTTTTTCTTCCTTGGCTTCCTCAGCGGGTTTAGATGCTTGTTGATCGACCTACCTTCCACTTCCCAAGTGATGTAACTACTTCGTAATCCTTGGGCGAGTACTTGGCATAACCTATCATGGACTCCCAGGATTGAAATTTGTGGAGTTTGGGTAGGGAATCTTCCTTTCTCCTGTACCTCCAACAGATTGGTAATCCTGGTGATGGAATACTATAGATTATCTATTTTCTTATTGAGATCACTTTGGAGCCCATCTATTTTTTTGTTCAAGGTGCTTTCCACAATATCAATTCTCTGAGCCAATTGTACATTGATTCCCTTTTGCTCTTCCACAAAATCACCTACCACTTCGCTTCTCAAATTTAAAATAGCTTCGTCTAACAAAGGACGAGGATGGTAGCTGTGGTTGAGATGAGGAACCAAACTGTTGTCTGGCACCAAGGGGCATATAAGCAGGGGGATTTGGCTTCCAAGAGTAGACCGTGGTGGTTCCTCCAATCGGGATTATATATGTATTTCTATATTTGTAAGTATCAAGAGGCTCTCGCTTCTGACCAAACAAAATTCTGGCCCTCCGATCGTAACATCTCTTACTCGCCGGAATGGTAGTGAGCTGCTCACCCACATGCCCGCTGATCAAAATGAAGCATACTGCCCGTAGAGGGATCTCCTGGGCCACCACCCGAACCTCATGTGCATTTTCCTTCCAATTCTTCCACCCTCCTAACCAAGGTGATAGCTTCATTTTCAGCATTTCCATGTCTTCTAGAGTGAGCATGCCTCCCCCTTAACTAGGATGCGTGCCTCATTCTTTCTACTTCCCCCGGGGTCAGCCCACTCCATGCCTTAGAGGTCTCTGCTACATAACTCAGAAAATCCATGGCTTATTCTAGATTTTTACTCAGGAAGTCCCCTCCACACATGGTTTCTTACAACTGCTTCATAGCAGGGGACATCCCATCATAAAAGTGATTCACTAGCATCCATGTATCAAAGCCATGGTGAGGACATGCACTGATGGTCTCCATATACCTTTCCCCAAGATTCATAGAACTTCTCATTATCATTGGTCAGCGAAAGTATAGGGATCGCAATTTTTTCAAACTATTGGTCCTGCATGGAAAAAATTCTTCAAGAATTCAAACAGATCTCTCGTCAATTTCAGATTGTCCTTGCCTTAGGAGTTGAGCCAAATATTGGCCTTGTCCTTAAGAGTTAGGAGGAGTAGTTTTAGCTTCAATGTGTCCAGTTGTTAGCACCCTCTTGAAGGTATTGCATACTCTCACCTCCCCTGATATATGTGAATAGGGGTTCTCACTTTCCATGCCATGGAAAGTGGGGAGCAGTGGGACTAGGTAAGGCCTGACAATCATGTCTTCAACAGGAGGTATAATAGATGAGGGTGCACTCACCCTTGGTGGGTGTATATGGTCCCTCATTGACCTGTAAGCATTGTGGTTTCTCTGCACCCCTGGTCGCTTTGTTGCCCAGGTTGGGTCCATCCGACCACTCATTAATACTCACTTCAATGTACCTTATCCGTGGAGCACCGACCCTTCACCGCTCGTAGTGTTCCCGCCCAATGGTGCATAAGCCGCCAGGGCGCTAAATGCCACAAACAAACAAAAAGAAAGCAAGGCTACCAAAAAGGTTAATGTTAGCTAGAAATAAAAATGAAAATTCTATGTATGGACAGTATAAAAATTAAATCAACCCAACAGTGAACTACTAGGGGAAATAAAAGTAAAGGAAAAAAGATATTGGAATTCACCAACACTTGTGATGAGGATCACAAGTTCAACAGCTTCTCACTTACACTAAGGCACCATCCCCGGCAACTGCGCCATTTGATTCATGCCACAGTAGGTGTACCTAGAATCAACAATATTTGTAACCTAAATTCCTACTGTCGTAGCAAAGCTATCAAGAAGATAGTGGTTTTAGGCTCAACTCGGGTGGATGGGCTTTTCTTTCGCACAAAAATGATTTATAGTGATTCAAAATGGTGAATTTCAGCTTTGGATTTGGGGTGTTGTTAAAAAACAAGTGGGTTGAATTGTTTGAAAATCAAAACAAATGAAATAAAATAAGAAAAAGAACTCCTTAAAGCGTTGGGCTACTGGGTTGAGGTCCTAAGGTGAATGAGAGGTCCTCAAGTCATTTTCCTCGCGTTGGGGAGGATGACTTATAGTCATATCCCGAACCGAATCTTCATTTGGCCTTAAAAACTGAACCCTTATAATTTTTCCTTTCAAAAAATTGCATTTAATGAGCATACATGCTCCTGCATGCTGAGAACACACCTCCTAAAAACCTGCCCTACGAACTAATTGAGGGCAACTATCCTAATATCTGATCTGCAGTACAGCATCCACTAACCCAAAAAGCTTGCCAAATACAAAAAGTTAATCAGTGGTATATTTAAGAGATTTAACCCTAGAGCGAGAGATAGAAGCATAAATTATCATAAATGCTAGTATTTAAAATCGAGAAATAACTATTTTACCTCAAAATCAAGTACCCAAGAGTCCTCTCTTCTTCAAGGATGGAGGGGGTTTAGCCAACCATCCCTTGAGTTGTCATCCTCAAGGGGTGTGGCAGGCGAGAAAGTGAGAGAAAGGGAGAGAAAGGGAGAGAAAATGAGAGAAAATGAGAAAAGCGGGAAAACTGGAGCTCTTCGTGCCAAAAGTTTCTTCACTAGACAAAAGTCTCCCTGCTACTGTACAAATGGCAGAGAAATAAATTTCCAAGTGAGTCGCTAAAATTATCAAATCAACAAAAACGCGAATCACATAAGGACAAATGAAGAAATCAAAAGAGGAACAAAAAGGCAAAATTCAACCGGTGCTGAACAAGAAATGCTATAGGTTTAGAAGTGAAAGTGCGCATGAGGCATGAATAGTGACAAGCAGGAAAAATTCGCAACCTACAAAAATTTACACAAAGCTGGAGAAATTTTCGCACCCCCGCAAAGCCCCCTAGCAGCCCATATTTCACCTCGCTTCTTCTCGTCCTTTCGAGACCTCGATTCGCAAAGATGGTTCAACTCTGGGTTCTTCAGGTTTGACCGACCGATAATTTTGGCATAAATAGCTTTTTGCAAAAACTACAAAAATTAGCCACATCGTAAGAAAATGTAACGTGGACCTAATGTGTGAAAAGCAATGCGTTAATTACGTTGATTAGTACACAAAAAGTGCTCAAAACCTGATATAAACAAGGCTTAAAATAGTACTTTTTGAGCACTAATCAACTGACTTGGATAAGACTCTGTTTAAGATATAAACAACAGTCTCTGGTGCATAACCCCATAGGGATTTAGGTAGACCTGCCTTGCCCATCATAAACCTCACCATTTCTAACAAGGTTCGATTTATCCTCTCAGCCACACCATTATGTTGTGGCATGTAAGGTGGAGTCCATTTGGACAAAATCCCATTGTCCCTGAGATAATCCAGAAACTCTTGGCTTAAGTACTCACCACCTCAATACAATCTAAGTGATGTAATACTTCTCACAAGTTGTTTCTCTACCTCATTTCTCTACCTCATTTCTAAATTATTTGAACGTTTCAAAGGCCTCAGACTTGTACCTCATAAGATACAAGTACCCATAACGTGAATAGTCATCAATAAAGGTTGTGAAGTAAATGAAATCACCTCTAGCATGCACGGACATAGGACCACATACATCGATATGTATTAGATCTAATGGTCCACCCGGCCGTTCTCACCCCTTTGCCTTTGTGTGTAATCCTTGGTCATCTTTGCCAACAGTTAACGGACATTCTCACATGTGTCAAATAATTCATAATCAAATGACCCCAAGCTACCACTATTGTGTAACTTAGTCATGCGCGTCTCATTTATATGCCTAAGACGACAATGCCATAAAAACGATGATTTCAAATTTTTCTCATTTTTGTCTTTTATTGTCATTGACATTTAGAATTGGATTTGACATATCTAATATGTAAATCCCATTGCTTAAAGTACCACCAACATAAAATACATCATTGAACATAATGTAACAACCATTATCACAAAAATTTAAATGAAATCCTTTCTTATTCAAATAGGAAACATAAATAATGTTCTTTGTCAAAGCTAGCACATAAAAGAAATTATCTAAATTTAAACAAAGTCTACTAGGGAGGTTCAAAACATAAGTCCAAATAGCAACAGCTGTAACTCTTGCACCATTGCCAACTCGAAGGTCGGACTCTCCCTTTGCGAGCTTCCTACTATTCTTAAGGCCTTGCATACCATTGCATATGTGTGAGCCACAACCGCTCGACTCCCAAATGCCGCTTGTGAGTAAATAATATTAACCTCAATGAAAAAAAATAACTGAAGATGATGCTGCATCATATGCCACCTTTTTCTTCAACTCCATGTAGGCTTTGCAATTTCTCCTCCAATGGCCATCTTTTCCACAATCGAAACAAGTACCCTTTGAGGAAGTCTCCTTGGCCGCCCCTCCCTTTTGCTTAGTGATTTTCCTCTTCTTATTATTCTTAGAACCAAAAGAATCCACAAGCATCACAGTTTTATCTTCCTTCTTCAAGGTGGATTCAATTGTTTTAAGCAAGTTGATCGCCCGTATGGAGTGTCTTTGTCGCTCATCCTCGTAGCTGAGTACAACCGGTGCAAACTACAAACCAACCATAATTAAGTCTATACTTAATCTCATTGTCCATACCAAATCCCGCTGATCCAACATGGGTTAATATATCCACCTCACGTCTTCGAAGTGCATACGCATTGAAGATGTCCCCTGCATCCTGAGCCGAAAGAGTTATTTGGGGAGACCCTCAAACCTTTTCAGATCTCTCACCTATTCATGAAACGTAGCCTCCTCGTATGGATCCACTATGGCATGTCAAGCCATAGTCTCATGTCGTCAGCTCTAGTGACATAGATGCCAACATGATACATGTGGTAATCAATATTGTCATCCAAAGCTTCGATATGCATTCTCGATTCCACGATGCATCAATTAGGATTGGGAGTAACTCATCAAGGACATAAGTTATTATTTCTTCCTCCTTGAGAACACCTCGTTCCTGCCAAGTTCATGAAGTTGGCACCGGTCAACTTATTGGCATCCATTATTGATCGCGTGCTCACTGCGTTGATGACATGGGTTTGATTCAATCAACCTAGATGTGTACTATATCATGTTAGATTGTACTTAAGAATGCATAATTAGCTACAGCCTTGAAAATTCAATATTATGGTCTCCATTATTTTATTACTCTAATCCATAGCCCTCGATTCGAGATAACCTATATGAATGTTCTCCTAGTGGGTCGATATCCAATATCACCAAGAATGACCTTGGGTTTGCCAAACAAGCCATCTTGGGTCAAAAGGTAGGTATCTTATCCATAGACCATATCCAATTAACGAATCCAATATCACAAAGAGTGACCTTGGGTTTACCTAACAAGCCATCTTGGATCAATAGGTAGGTATCTTATACCAATTGCAATCCAATGCAACTATCAAAACCAGTGCTATCAACTATTGATTTGTGCACTATCATTGGGCTATCAACTCAATGTCTCTATCCAACATTAACTCAGCTGGCTGGATGAAAGTGTAAAACTCATCTATGTGTTTTGAAATCTCATTTCACATGTTATTTTTGAGCATTTTATAATGTAAGATTCATAAACTCATAACATTTCCCTCTAAACTTGGTTTTGTGCGATTCTGATGAAAAGCAAGTGATTTGGCAATAATGAGCAATATATATATATATATACAAAGAGCAGGCAGAGTGAGGTATAAGGAGCAGCAGCAGGAGCAGCAGCAGCATATCAAAAAGAAGAGTCAACACTGCAGCCTCATAGCATGCCAACCGAAATATTTGTAATTTTTCTATACCATATGGGAATCATATAAGTCTCAAATTTTCTCCCATGGTTGCAGCTCTTCATTCAAAATAGCTCCAACCGACACCTCACACACGCCCAATGAGTTCAAACAAAAGTTATGTCATCAACAAAAGCCGGGTATGCCGAGCAGATTTTGTTGCGACAAAGGCAACAACAAAACTTTTTCGCAACAAATCTTTGTCGTCCGCTGAGCAGATTTTGTTGCGACAAAGGTAGCAACAAAACTTTGTCGCAACAAAACTTTGTCACGACAAACCCAGATTTTGTCGCTACAAAGCCAGTGACAAAACTTTGTCACAACAAACCCAGATTTTATCGCAACAAATCAAGGGACGTAACTGTGTGGACGTAACTTCGTCAGCGACAAACCGCATTTTGACATGACAAAGCTGCGGACAAAAACTTTGTTACACAAATCTCCAGATTTTTGTCGCGACAAAGCCAGCAACAAAACCATAAACTTTGTCGCAACAAAGCCAAAGACAAACTTGGTCAAGACAGAGTTTTACTATGTCACAACATTGTGCTTGTAGCGACCCCCGAGCTAGGTCCGATTAGGTTAGCGAATCCGGACCTCAACCCGGGGACGCTCGGCCGAAGCCATCAATTTTATCCATTTATTAATATAAACGTGCTGCTTCAAATCTTTTTGCCAAAGCTGCTTTCACTCAAGGGCAAGCCCATAATCACTTATTTAACAAAAATAATATTTACAATGAAGGCATTCCATGCCTTTTCAAAAATGATTTTTGCAAAAACACGTGTTCGGGAAGTTCAAATTGCTTACAAGATATCACCGTTCAAAAACAATGGATGTCGAAGCATACTCCGCAATTCTTTCTTTATGACTCGATGCTCCTCGATCTTCGTTCCTGTTCAATCACTACCTATCACTCGGTACCTACGCATTGATAAAAACAATACGCTAAGCATTTTCATGCTTAGTGGTTCTATAAAATTCCATTCATTCATTTCAGTTTAATTTAAATCATGCAATTTAACTAAACAATACTTTTAAATCTTTTTGGATGATCAATGTCAATACAATACATATACATTTTTCATATACAATCATTTATGGTTCATTGATCATCCCAAATACCTACTCATATACAATAAAATTTATTTATAGTAAATCATGCATTTCACAATGCTTTCTTTTCATTTCAATTTGAAATCATGCTTTTCAATTCCAATATGTCGATAATCTCAAATCAATTCAGTTCTGTCCTTAACGAAGATAACCTATATTTTCGGTATACAGGATATCGGAATCACTGGTACGGTCCCGCTGGGCTATAGGCCGGTATAAAAACATTTGTTTTATAACACAGTACGGTCCCGATGGGCTGCTGACTAGTTTTAAAAATCAATCAGTGAACACTACCAATACTGTCCCGCTGGGCTGTTGATCGAAGTGACACATCAATACATTTGTTCGCAGTACTGCTAATTTGACCCTTATTGGTATACCAATCTATCCTTAATGCGAATTAAGCGGTTAACACGACACAATGGGGCATTCAAATCCTTTATATCAAATACGATTACCGCATGTACATTTGTATAAATAGTTCATTTTCAATAATCGTACGAATTTTAATATGCAAACATTTCACAATCATTTGCTTCAAATCAATTAAACAAATCAATATGCTTTTCTTATGCATTGAACAAACATTTCAAATCTTACTTGAAACGAGAATAGGAGAAGATAGAATAAACAATCTATCTCTTTCTTTTGCCTTCTTAAATTCGATCGGTCTAGGTTGAGTGATCCTCACGGTCCTAGCAAATCACACACATCACATTTAGTGAACTAGCACTAATCACACTTAATGAATATTTCGCTTCGCCGAGGCGGTGAGGTACAATACGTTTTTCACTTAGTTTCATTCTTATTTGAACCCCCATTGATCATTTATTAGGGTCCCCAAACTATCGGCGCACGAATACGAGGTGCTCGAAAACAAAATCCAAAATTTTGCCCTGCGTGAACGATTACTACGCGCGGCGTAGCAAGCTACCTTCTGATGAGCGAGGGTGGCCTTTTTAGCCCTTCACCCTTGCACGCGTGACTCAGCCCTCGTGGCATGGGAACTGCCCGCGGCGGGTGCCACTGTTGTGTGAAGAGACCATTTTGCCCATTTTCTCTTTGCTCTTTTTAGCGATTTCTTCCAAAAATCACTCAAAAACCCATAACAAATTATGGAAAACTCTCCCAAAGGAATTTTAAAGCCATCCTAAACCAACCATGAGCAAAACCCATGGATGGATTAGGGTTTTTCTAATCCGAATATCATTTAAACGAATCTAGGGTTTGGTTCTTACCTTTAAATCCTTTTGAATCTTCTTCACCCAAGATGCTTGATCATTTAGAAGCAATGAATGGGAAAAAATCACACCAAGATCACTTCTTCTGGAAAAACCCTAGCTTTCCCCTCTCCCTCACTCTCAAAACGTTTTTGGCACAATGGCCATTCTAAGACCAAAAATGCCTTAAGTCATGTTTTCACCCTAAGGCCATGTTTGGCTTGTCCATTAAATCCATTTTTAACTTTTGGAATTTTTCTCACTTATTGGTTTTCATTTATCATTTATTTCACATTAGCATTTAAGCTATCATTTGACCCTTAGGTCCTCATTTTACAAATTTCCAAATTTTCCCTTTTTCACTTAGGTTTATTTACGGGTTCCATCAATTTCTCATTTTAGCATATAATACCAATCATATGCTCCACATTTCATTTCATTTTTCACGATTTAACAATTTATCGGTTTTCTGGAAAAAAAACCCAAGTTGGCTCAATTTATACCCGGAATATATAATAAAAATTATTATAAAACTTCTATAGTATTTTTGGGGCGTTACAGTGTTGGGCATCCAGAATGCTGATGTAGCGACTCAAAAACGCTGATGTCGCGACTCAAAAACGCTAATGTCGCGACTCAAAAATGCTAATGTCGCGACTTCAAAATCTGATGTCGCTACTCAAGTGCTGGAAAAACGAAAAAAGCCCAAAAATTGATATTTTGGATTGTTTTCAAGCCCATTTTCACCCTATGACTATAAATACTCGTTTTTTTCGGTTTTAAGGGCAATGGGGAGGTGGGAGAACACCTCTTATGGGGTTTCTCATCACACCCGATTCAGGTCAGGCAGATTCTTGGTCGAACCGAGTTCGGTCTTGAGATATGGCTGGGACTCTTTACCTTTTTTTTTTTTTTTTAAGTCAAACTTGTACCTGTGGGTATGGCCCACATCTTATAACAGAATCAAATATTATATACAAATCAAAAGAACTACCACGGGAGTGGTGTCCATTAAAAATCTATACATTTATCAAGTCCCATTTACAAATACAAAAGCGCTACTTTTACATTTTACAAATCGAGCACTGGAACACATGTAATGAACCCTTCTGAGTGTGTTGGCGGTGTATCTTGGATGTTTTCGAGACGTCTTCTCCACAATACCTACGGTTAAAAACCCGTGCTAAGCTTTACGCTTAATGGGAAACATATCTTATCTGGCTACATGCATTTTATACTAAATCACAAATAACATAACACGATGCTCCAGGATATGAATCTTCGAGAATTCATATAACCAGGACTAATACAAATACTTGTTATCATATAACAAGTTTTGCACTACTATCCTTATAACAAACTTATACTTACTTGGGTATTACATATAACCAAACTGTTTCTTATTTGGATCTTATACTCATAGCGGGCTAATTCTTATTACGGATCTTATACTTATAGCATTCGGATCTTCGCTATAGCAAAACTTATTCTTATACGGATCTCGAAATTAGGACACATAGTTATTCGATTCTGCATTATCACGATTATTGAGCTTATTCATATACTTATACTTGTCTCCGTGGACCTTACTTATGCTAGTATCAGACATATACTTATTCAGATCTCCCAAAGGACATATATTGCGGACTTATACTGATACTTATCTCGAACTTATAATTATTCAAATCTCCCAAAGGACATCGGCTTGAACTTCTATGAGGCCCGATACTTATCCGGATCTACGTGGGAGTTACGGGGCTCGGACCTTCTTTGAAGAGTACCATTAGGTGCTGCGGGACTTATACTTGCCTTCACAGACATATCAACATCTTACGGATATTATACTTGTATTGCGAATCTTATTCTTGTCTTTCAGATCTTAGACGTGTATTACAGAACTTATACATATATTTCAGATCTTATACATGTAATACAGAACTTATACTTGTCTTACGGAACTTATACGGTTCTTACGAAACTTATCTTTGGTATTTTTGGAGCTATCTTTTGGTATTTTACGGATCTCTTACTCGTGTATTCTGGAACATACATGTATTTCAAATCTTATACATGTATTCTGAGAGCTTATACGTCTTATGGTCTTATACTTGTGTTCTGAAATTGATTCTTGAATTTCGAGATCTTATTCTTATCACGAAAATTTGTTACCGTAGATACGATAAGTCGAAACGGTCGAGAATCATATCACATACAAGGTCGGTCAGGACTTATCAGGAGATATGGACGTAGTCAGCCGTAGGTGCAGATCACATAAAGCCACTTATAGGTTTGTCTGATTCAAACATATCCCTGACCATGAGTTGTCGGTTCGCCTCGAGTCATCTTTAGACTTATACAAATTCTTATGCTTATAACGGGCTTAGGGTCGTCGGGTTTCGTAGGAACTCTGAACTTATCGCTGATGAGAACATACCTATAATAGACTTATGTTTATTCGGGACTCCCGTAGGAGGTACAAAACTTATTCTAGGATTTCGGATCTTATACGGAGCTTATTCTCGTATTTCGGATAGGGAAATACCCGAAGGTATTACAGAACATTTTTCTTGTACAAAAGTACCCGTGGGTACTCTGAGAACGGTCGCTCAAAGCAGTTCATTATACGGAGGTGCGTGGGTACCCTCTTTGGACTTATACTTATTTTGTCGATGCGGGAGTGCGGTAGGTACTCTGATTTGTCGGGATCTGAGGGTACCCGTGGGTACTCACGAACGGATCTGAGGTACATGTAGATTTTATTCGGATCTTTACTATATTCATTTCTTTATTCTTATTCATTATTGAGTCTTATCATATAATTGTTGGATTACCCTGAACCCGATGTCTACGGAATGGTGGGGACCGCGGCACAATAAGTACCAGTGCGATTTAATCTTGGTGCGAGTAACAAGCGGGGAGTGCGAAACTGCGACGAGAGTGTCGTCGCACTAATCGGAGAATCGCGAGTGCTAATGTGCGACGCGTCAGTGTGAAGCGCACTAATCGGAAGTACGAGTACTAATGTGCGAGCACGATCGGAGGTGTCGTGTGCCTGGTCGGAGAGTACGAGTACTAATGTGCGAAAACACGATCGAAGGAAATCTTAGTCGCCTGTCGAGAGAATAGAAGTACTATGCGTTGGCCGCCCAGCGTAACCTGGAATTGCCATGTCATTCAATAATGGCGGTCTTAGGCAATTTTACAATTATTTTTAGTTCGGTAACTTACTATCTTATAATAGAGGGCCTTCTTAGCCATTTATGTTGCAAACTTATATTGCCATTTCATGTTCGTGTTCGTTCATATTTCAGTTCGTTTTCATGTTTCATATCAAATTCATGTCTCATGAACATATTTATACATATTGCATTTCCTATACTTTCCTTATTTCATGCCTCTTACATATGGTATTTCATATACTTATACAGGAAGGGTTACATATTAACACATCATTCATGTATTCTTGTTCCTTGATGTATCAACTTTACTTAGAAATTGGAATCATTCCAATCGGATCATCCAAACTCAAGTTATGGCATTTTCATGCCAACTAGTCGATTTCGCAGGTTTTGCAGAAGGAACAGTTTGAAGTATTCGTTTTTCCAGTGCTTCGTCTCAATCTTTGACACTGGTTCTTTGTACTCATTTAAACTAAGGTGCTAAGGGTTCTCCTCGACTGGAATCACCAGATCGGCTCTTGGAACTCAAGATCGTCAGAAACAACTCGGGCCTCTATGATCAAGCGATCACGGGAATTGGCTTGCACATGGCCCCACTTTGAGTGAATTTTGGGACATAGAGTCAGAATTCGAAGGTAGCTATTTCTATATGTTTGGTTTTTCCTTGAAGTCTATTTTAATTATCCCATGAATCACTCACATCGGATAAAGTAGGCAAGTTATGGCTAAAATCTGGCCCGAGGTCGAAACAATGAGCATCACGTATCAATTTACCCAACATGTACCGGTACATGTTATTTAAAATGACCAGAACCTAACATGTTTTGGTACATGTTCAAGGTGGGTACATGTCTGAAAATGCCCAGAATGTGTGTTTTTTGTTCCATTTTCCCATATTTTTCACCACCAAATTCAACTCATACTTCATACACACGTCGAACCATTTATTATTTCTCTTACATAACCTCTTTTTCTACTCAATTCCTCTTTCAATACTTATCTTATCTCAAAAACATATCCTTGAAATCCTTCCAGAAACAATTCTAATATGGTGAGAAACCCATACATGATCTGACTTGTAGAGAGTTTGTTAGGGTTTGTTCTAAACCACTAACTCCATTACATACAATTTAACCGTGAATCAACCTAAAGGGTTCCATACTATCTTGTTCCTTGTGGGTTTTACCAACCTTAATTTCAAGAAATCTAAGGTTGGGATGCAGATTCTATCAAAACCTAGATTTGGAGACAAAAACTATTAACCATGCAAAACCTTAAAATTCCATAGATCCCATACAATTCCATGCTCGAGTTAGTTTCCATACCTTGTTGGCCTTACTTGAACCTTCTTCTCTTTCCCTCTTCCCTCTTGCTTTTTCTTCCATTCTCTTACTCCCCATACGGTTTGTTCCTCCTCAGGCTTATGAGACCAAATTTTGGTCTTTAAATCAAAATATCCCTTAGGCCTTGTTTGGCTATCAAAAACCCATTTTTGGGTTAAGTTTCTTTATTTTCTTTTGGTCATCAACTCTTGTATTGTATTTCAATTTTCCTTTTTATTGTATTTGGCCTCTAATCTTCTAGGAATTACACAACAATTCCTATTATTTCTTCTTTGGCCCATAGTCTTTTCAAATTATGACTTTTAAGCCCCTTTTTGGACAAATTACAATTTTGTCCTTAAGTCTTGTAAATTTCCAGGTCTCTCGTTTCCATGTTTCGCATTTAACTCACGAAACATTCAAATTATGCTTACAAAATACCCTAAACATGTCGAAAACTGCTAGGGTATATTTTGGGGTGTTAAATTCTCTCTCTAAACTGCCCTTTTTTTTGCTGCAGATTTTGATTTTTAGTAGATCTTAGAGTAGTTTTAGAGTAGATTTTTATTTGTATTGAAGAGATTTCGGTGATGTACATCAGAGATTCAGATTTCATTACTGTTCAGACAAATATTGAAAGCCCAAATTTGGATTTTCTCTCTGGCTCCTTGTCTTGATTTCTTTCTTCATTTTTCTTACTTGTTGTTTGATTGGTGATGATTGAATCAGTAATTGAACAACACCCTTTAGCAGTGGGGATTAATTGTTGAACATTTAGATTTGCAGATTCTCAGTTATTTTGTGGGTTTGAAGACTGGATTTATATAATTGGTATTGTTCATATAATTAGTTGTTCAAAATATTAGTAGCTTATACCCAGAAAATAGTTGTATCTTTGCTCTAATTTCGGGAGGCCCTCGAGTAACTGCAGAGATGGAAGTCCCCGAAATTAAAATGACCAACTTGAAATTTATGTTAGACTAATATTATGGAACTAATGAACTCTGAAAGATTACTTTGATAGATCACTAATTTACTCATGGTGTGAGGATAATTAGATGATGTATCAATTTAATGTTTAGAGGTCTCACCTCCATTTGATAGAATGACCTCGATCTCGTGTTAGCATAGATCTAATCAAGGAAAGAGATAACTTTATTAGAATTGATGGCTGAGATACCAATTACATTGGAGAAGGCTTGCATTATCTTATCTATGGGGGTAAGCAGTCTTTAGCCCTAAGAAAAGGGTGTGAAGTACTGGAAAAGAAAAATACCCAATTCCTAGAAAGAGAATTATATCCTATAAGTAATTGATTAGACTCATGTATCTAGAAGGTATATGGATCGCTAACCAGTTAAATGTATAGTGCTTGGAGGAATCCAAGATATACTACATTGCTCTTAGACAATCCGACATTGACTCACATAAATGTTGCACTGAGGAAATGCAAATTGATTGTTAAGTGTATCCTGTCCACAGTGCCTCTTCCTTACATTTTAGAATTAAGTAATTGTTTGTTTGGTAGATTTTGGAGTTAGTTTAAAGTAGCTTTTATTTCAGTTAAATTGATTTTATTCCATCTATTTGGTCCCCTAAATAGTGAAGAGCCCCTTGTAATGGAGGTGCACCAATTCGATTAGAGAGAACACCAATCTCGTAGTACGATATCGGACTTCTAAAGTCCACTGTGTATGACCCATGCACTTGTGGAAGGGTTGAGTGTTAGTAATACTTTTCATTTCAGTTTTTAGTACACTTTTGTTTCAAATCAGTTTTGGTGTTACCATTCTCCCTTGACGTATTTTCATATATACATCAATTGGTCTTAACAAGTTTTTTGCGCTGTTGTCGGGGACATTAGTTAGTCTTTGGTAGCCGTGTCAGAAAATTAGTCAACATGTTTTTGGCGCCGTTGCGAGGGACTTTAGTTAGTCTTTGGTAGTAGTGTTGGAAAATTGGTCAAGAAGTTTTTCCCAACAAGCGAATGAGTCTAGTTAAGCCTAACCCACTAATCAGGAAAACTCATTTCCATGGATAGAACATATCCTTGTGGAGAAGGCATGGGTTTACCCAACAACTCTGATTCTAGAACAATTCCAGTTCACACCATATTAGTGGAAGATGTTAGCCTTAATATATTAATAACTGAGGGATTTCTTAAGATTAGTCTCATCATTTCATTAGCATACTTCCATACATTATCTCATGGAAATTATAAAGATAGTTACTCTAACTATATGGAATGATTATGGACATTTCTAAAAATCAATTTCCACAAGCCAAAATGGGTGTTTAGGTAAACCTAGGGATATACATGAATTATTACAACCAGAAAAATAAATCAAATTTACATTCGAGGTCTTAACTTTCTTGGTTTCTCTCACTATGGTCATTTCTCCTTCGCATCTCCCACCCGGCTAAATATATCCTATGCTTAATCTAATTGCATACATTCAAATAAGAACCTCAAATTATATTTGAGGGAGTTTAGATGAAGAGAAATACATAGAGAAACTAGAAGAGGAGCAAGGACACGCATGCCCTATTTACCCAATAAATAATAATTCATCTGATATGCTGTTATTAGGTAAGTCATAATATCATCATGCCGACACTTACACCCTTGCTTGCATTCTCTAATGCAATCCATTGAAGTTAAAGACCATTGTTTTATGATTTCAAAAACACATAAAAAATGTTTTCTTACTTGAAATAAACGATCCATATCGTTTTGTTCAACATGAACTTCTGACCTACGATTCGACACTTGAACTAAAATGATTCAACAACTTGGATCATGAACCTATTAACTCTTGTATCACAGAAGCTGATTTAACTCGAATCACTAATTGATTCAACTCCTTGAATCATAAAAACCTTATTCAAGTTTTAAATCTCAAACTGGTTCAACTCCTTGAACCATAATCCCGATTCAACTCCTTTAATCGAAAAATTTCCAAAAGAACGTTTTTGTCCAAAGTTCTCTCGTAGGTAATTTCAACATGGTTTTTGAAATCCATGATTCTAGAAATTTTAAAGATAAACGGTTCAGTTTTAACTTGCACATCTGTATTTCAAACATATTAGAGTAGGGTGTTCGAAATTTGTGCAAAACCATATGAGAAAGGAAATAAACAAGATACCAATAGCACCTTATGTCACGACGTGTCAATGTCGCAATGTTGTCATGTGCGACGTTGATACGTCACAACGTAGTCATGTGCGACGTTACTACATCACGACGTAGTCATGCACGATGTTGCTACGTTGCAACGTTGGATGGGCTTGGATAAATATCATCACGACATTGGAAACAAACGTCGCGACATTTCTGGGTTCTGATAAGCAACATTGCAATGTTGATGCGTTCTACAGCTACAGGAAGCTCAAAAAAAAGCACACATTTGGGACTTTTAATCTCATCCAAGTTGTTTCTCCTTCATAATAACCATCCTTGATCATGTCATGACAAGATTACATGAAGAAGAGCATTGGATCAACACTTTTCAAACAAAAAATCTCATTTTTGAAACTTTGAAAAATATGGGTACCAAACTCTCAACCAAGATCCGATTTTCTGAAACTATGTAAGCTCTAATACCATTGTAGGGATTCCTAAGTGCCAAGGGCACTGTTGCACAGCAGAAATAACAAAAAAAAAATTGAAATCCCACCTATTAGACCAACATAGTTTATCAAAACGAACAAAAACAAAAACTAAGAGTTCAAAAGATGATATACCTTTGTAGATCTACTCTTAGAGGGTGTTTGCAGCTTGGCCAGAAATGAATCTTGTCCTTGGTTCGTCTCTAATGGTATCCACACGAAGATGAGACCCGAGAACCTCCAAGGAGACGAATTTGAGATCAAACTAGATGCTAGCCAAGTTTTGTCTCAATGAGGTGATTAGTGCCCAAAAAGTGCTATTTTAAGCCCTATTCAAGATAGGTTTTGAGTGCTTTTTGCACACTAATCATATGAGTTGAGTCAACTGACATGTGTGATTAGTGCCCAAAAAGTGCTATTTTGAACCCTATTTATTATAGGTTTTGAGTGCTTTTTGTGTACTAATCATGCTAATTAACCCGATTTGCACATTAAGGTCCCTACTATTTTATTGATCGTATTTTGTGGCAAATTTTGCAGTTTTTGCGAGCTAATTATGCCAAAATTGTTGAGTCGATCCAAGCACGAAGAATTCTAGTCAAACTCAGCATTTCAAATCAAAGACTTAAGGAAAGAAAGGCAAATGTGAAGAAACACCACCGCAGAAAGCTTCTCTCACAGCACTGCATAACTTCCAAGACCGTGCATCCCGCACTCGTTCTCCCGCATTTCACGCACTTTTGGTTTTAAGTACACTTTGGTTTTCCTTTCACCCTTGTTTTATCCACTTATGTTTGGATTGGATTGTATTCACTTGGTTTGTAAGGCTACATGTTTACCTTTGATACACGTTGAAAACGACGATTTTTTGTCAGAATAAAGTTAGGGCTACATTTCTCTCTGCTTTTCCCTTTTCTCATTTTCTCCCTTCGTTGCCAAACACCCTCCAAGGATGCATAACTCGGGAGGATGAGTGGCTAAAACCTCTTCCTCCTTGGAAGAGGAAGGCTACTCTGGCACGATCTTAAGGTAACCTTGGTTCCCCGTTCACGCGAAGAAATTTTTCCATTTTGGTTCCTAAATTTGCAACCCTAGGTTTAAAGTTTTTTTTATGCACTTCTTTGGCCAATACTTGGCAAACTTTTAGGTTCAAAGGTATTCTTTAGCATTAGATACACTGAAATCCATTAGTTGCTCTTTACGAGCCACTGGAGGTAGGTTAAGGGTTGGATTTCAACTTTTTAGGTTAAAATCTCTTAAGCATGCTTTTCTAATGTGTATTTGGCAAGCTTTTTGGGTTCAATGGATACTTTCACTAGATTCACTGATGCCTAATTAGTTGTCTCTTATTAGTTATTAAAGGGTAGGTTTTTGAGACATGTTTTCACCGGGCGAACCATAAATGTTAAATAAATGCTTTCTATCAAAAGGAAAATTATTAGGGTTTAGTTTTCAAAGTTAAATGAAGATCCGGTTCGGGAGATGACTATATGTCATCCTCCCCAACGCGAGGAAAAGATCCTGGGAACCCTCAGTTACCCTAGGAATCCCACCCCAGTAGCCTAACAATTCAAGGAGTTCTATTTTACATTTTATTTTATTTCTTTCCAGTTTGCAACCAACCACACCCCCTGTTTTTACCCAAACCTTAAAAATCCAAATTTAATTCACCAGTTTTGATTTCACTCAAATCATTTGTACGAAGAAAACCTATCCCCGTGTTCGACCCTAGACCGCTTATATCGCAAGAATGACTACCAAGTAGAGGGAGGAACTCAGAATATAAATTTTGTTGATTCCGCATCACCCTACCGTGGCACGAATCAATGTGCATATCCACTTAGTGCTACTGATTTGGTTTCGAGATTGTTTTTGGTAATTTTCCAGGTTTTTGCCAACCTCAACCAATAATTTCGAGTTTGATGTCGAAGTTATGCTAAATGCCGACTCACTGCGGATTTCATCAACCAAAATGAAGAAATGTCATGGAGTTGATGAAAAAAGGAGATGCGAGGCAAAACAGATAAGCAAAGAGAGGCAAACCCGATTTTCTCTACGCATTGCGAAAATTTCAGAATTATAGCTAAAATTCAAGTAATCCTAGCGAAATTTTTGTTATGCACAAATTTCGCTTGTTAATAAATTTCGCTATCATAGCGAAGTTACCAGGTACATTTAAAATTTGAATTTCGTTATGCCTTGCATTTTCATGATAGCTTAAATTCACTACATAGCAAAATCACGCTCTGTTTTGATGTTTTTGATTCCAAACGACCTCGTTTTGGATTAATTTACCATTTTGTCCCTATTGTAATTACATATTTTAGGCATTTCGTATTTCACACAATTGCTAGCTATATAAGCCAATCTTATGACTTTGTAACCCTAACTTTAACTTTAACTTTTATTCAAGCTTTCCCTACAGCCTTTGCTCTTAGGTTACATTTTTGCTCTTTTCTCTCTTCTTTCTCTCATTCTCTTGCCGCCAAACACAATTCCTCGAGGATGACAACTCAAGGGATAAGCCAAGCCTCAAAGCCTTGAAGAGGAGGGTTACTTAGCTCGTTGGTGGTTTGGCAAACATTCTCATGTCTTTAATGATACAGTACCGAATTTATGGTTCCAAACTTTCCAAACTAGGGTTTAATGCTATTTAATGTCTTTCCTTTGATCAATACTTGTCATAAAGCTTAGTGGTTCAAGCATTTTTAATGGTAGATGCACTGGACATTCTTAGATGTCATTTACGAGCCATTGAAATGAGGTTAAATGCTAGGTTTTCAAACTAATCGGAACATCGAATGTGCTCGCATTTGATTGACTCAAATAGGAGTGTTTTTAGGGTTAGGTTTAATAGCTAAACAAAGATCTGGTTTTGGCCTTGACTATATGTCATTTGCCTTAATGCGAGGAAATAACTCGAGGACACCTTAATAACCCCATTTTATCAAGCTAGTGACCCAAGACTTCAAGGTTACCATTTCACACTTCATTTTAAGCCATTTCAGTTACCCAGTGAACACCCAAACTCCCCTGTTTTAACCAAATCCAAAAATCCAAATAAAAGTCTCACCATTTTCAAACATGATGCGAATCATTCGTGGGATGAAAACCCATCCCCCGTGTTCGACCCTAGACCGCTTATAATCGCAAGAGTTTGACTACTGCGAAGAGGGAGGAATATAGGAAACAAATTTTGTTGATTCTCGGATCACCCTACAAAGGGTACCTAATCGAATTATGCCGCCGCCGGGATGGTGCCAAACTACGGATGATGAGTTGATATGTACTTGTAACTACATTACAAGTAAGCAGACCTTTTTAACCCTTTTTGAATTTCGTTTGTTAGAATTACAAGTTTTCTTTATTTAGCAAGTATCAGACCGTGTTTAATTTTACAATACTTATTTTAGTTAACATCGAATTTTTGGCAAAGCCTCGTTGCTCTCGCTGGTTCCCATTTTGTGTTACAGTGTTTATGCAAAGACTGGATAGAGGGGATATCGTAGATTGCAAAGAGGAGTGCACCCGCTTGAGCAAGGTCAGTGGAAACTGTGCACAAGGATCAAATGGATCCCCTACTCCGAGGAACAAAGAAAGTCAACAAGGCACTCCAGTTGAATCCAACAAAGATACGTATCAATGAGGGACCACATACACCTCCTAGAGTTAGTGCTCCTTCCCGCATCATACCTCCCAATAAGATGTGGTAGCAGTTGAGACCTATTCGTGCCCTCTTGCTTCCCCATTTCATGGTATGGAAATGAAATCCATACTCACACATACGGGATTTTGAGGAAGTATGCATAACTTTTACGAGGGTATAACCGATATGGAATTGCTGGTTGGTTAAGTATTCCTAACTCAAGGACAGCCAAATACGGGCTTAATCTAATCGAGGCCGAGAACGATTAGAAATTGGGCCGATCTTCAAGCTGAATTTTTAAAGAAATTCTTCAGTACCACTAAGACCAACAGTTTGAAGAGACAGATCTATACCTACTCGGCCTATGACAATGAGAAGTTCTATCGTTGTCGAGGTCTATGGAGACCTCATCAATGCATGTCCACACCATGGTTTTGATACATGGATGCTAGTGAATCATTTTATGACAAAAAGGTCCCCCGCCATGAAGCAAATCATGAAACCATGTGTGGAGGTGATTTTCTGAGCAAAAATCCAGATGAAGCCATGGACTTTTTGAACTATATAGCCGAAACCTCTAAGGCTTGGGATGAACCGAATCCGAGGGAAGCTGAAAGAATGAAGTCGTCGACCCATCAAAGGGGAGGCATTTATGCACTTTCCGAAGACATGGAGATGAAAGCAAACTCGACCACTTTGACTCAAGGTCGGGAGGAGCCGAAATGAGAAGTCAGCATGAGATGCAAGCAGCAAATGAGTTACCTGCATCTCAAACACCTTGTTTTAATTGTCAGACAAATAGTCATCCTGGGGAGCACTGTCAAGAGCATGCCCATGTCTTGAGTCAAAACAAGCCACCCACAAATGCTCCATATGGCAACACCTATAACCTCAATTGGAGAGATCATCCAAACCTGTCATGGAAGCCAAAACCCCCAGATATCCCTCAGAGCACAGCAGAATAGCCGCTCCACTTCAACACAACAAAGAAATTCGCCCTTCCACCTTCTTCTCCTCCCGTTGAGCAGCAATCCTAAATTCGAGCAAAGTGGTAGGCACGCTTAGAAGAACAGAAGGTGTCAATGTTCGCACTACCAGAAAATCGAGGCAACAGAGCTCACTCAACAGAAACTAGACAAGATAATTCGAGATTTCAAGGTTGTCCAACCAAGAGTCATAGGTCTCGAAAGGAAATTCCTCCCTGTGACACAGCAATATTAGAAGGGAGTGCATGAAATAGTCTCAACCGATGATCCAAATGAAAGAATTGATGAAGTCAAGACAAAGGGGCGGATTTCGAGAGCTGGGTAAAGAATCGAGACCACAGTCCTGCTTCTAGCCAAGACGCCCTTACGTAGCCGATCCGCGAGAAGAACAAACAGCAAAAGAGAAGAGTCAAGACCACACCTCCATTCCCACAGCTCGAAAAAGATAGAAGTTCAAGTAACTAAACCGAAAATGTTAGAGGTTTTACGGCAAGTGAAAGTTACTATCTCTCCTTGACATGATCAAACAAGTCCCCACCTATGCAAAATTTTGAAGGACTTGATGTGACGGTAAAAAAGAGTTTCAATGTAAACAAAAATGCCTTTTTAATCGAGCAAGTGAGCGCTATCATCGAAAGTGCAAGACTCCAGCTGAAATATAAAGACCCTAGGATGTCCCCACAATCTCGCTTAATATCGAGGCATTAGTGCAGAGAAAGCACTATTAGACCTGGGAGCTAGTGTGAATCTTTCGCCATATTCCATGTACAAGCAACTTGGTTTTGGGAGAACTCCAAAACCCACTTCCATCACACTCATTACCAGCCGATAGGTCTATTAAAATACCAAAGGGGGACCATTGAGGATGTTTTAATATAAGGATGTATTTTACTATCCAAAGGATTTTGTCGTACTCGACACACGCAGGCTAAGGCAGCTGGAGCCAATCATGTGCCCATCATATTGGGAAGGCCATTCTCGCTACTTCAATGCTATAATAAACTCCGCCTAATGGGGTTATGCAACTCACGCTTGAGAATATGACCTTTAGAACTCAATATCTTCCATTTGAGCAAAAGGAAAGACTCGAGGAAGACGACCGTGGTGCCAAGTCTCGTATAGTAGATGCAATTTTGGAAGAACAGCTAATTACAGCAAGTGCAAGATGTGTTAACACCAGAGTTATCTGAGTGCCTTGGAGAGCAACAAGAGCCTCAATGCATGAGCTTAGTGCAGGGGTACTGGAGAATAAACATAGAAATTCTACCTCTGTTGACTGGTAACGAACCAAAGGAACCTCAACAGTTGGAACTCAAACCCCTACCAGTTGAGTTAAAATATGCATTCCTGGAAGAAAATAGGCAATGTCCAGTTGTGATATCATCACTGCTGACCACTTCACAGGAGCATAATCTGCTACACCTCCTCAAGAGGAACAAGCAAGCTTTGGGGTGGAAAATTTATGATTTAAAAGGATAAACCCAACAATCTCGCACCCATCACATTTATTTGTAAGCATGAATCTAAGGTTGCACAGTGCCTACGTAGGAGGCTTAATCCTCACTCGCAAGAAGTAGTTCGTGATTGTCCCGGGAATCGCTTCCAAGCCAGATCATTTACTCCCATTTCTCGATATAGCACTCTGGGTAAGCCCAACCTGTGGTGCCTAAGAAGTCGGAGTGACAATCAGAAAATGAAAAGGGTGAAGAATTGTCTACCCGACTTACTACCGGTTGGAGGGTGTGCATAGATTATAGGAGGCTCAATGAAGTAACAAGAAAAGATCACTTCCCGTTGCCATTCATCGATCAACTTCTTGAGAGAGTTTGACACCCATTCTATTGCTTTTTGGATGGGTATTCAGGGTACTTTCAGATAGATTGCACTGCAGGATCAGAAAAGACCACTTTACTTGTCCATTTGGCACATATGCTTACATGAGGATGCCTTTTGTCTTTGCAACGCCCCCACCCACTTTTCGATGTATGCTTAGTATGTTTAACGATATGGTGGAGCATAATGGAAGTATACATGGATGATATCATCAGAGCATGGAGGCGATTTGAAGAATGCTCACTAATCTTAAAATGTCCCGTAGAGGTGCATAGAAAAGAACCTGGTGCTCAACTAGGAGAAGTGCCATTTATGGTTAACAGGAATTGTAATTTGGGCACATTATTTCCAACAGGGGAATAGAAGGACAAAGAAAATTGAACTTATTTCCAAACTGCCATCTCCAACAAATATAAAAACAGTTAGGCAATTCCTTAGTCATGCAAGCTTCTACAGAAGATTCATTAAAGACTTCTCAAAGATTGCTAAACCCCTCTACAAGCTCCTAGAGAAAGATGCTAAATTTTCTTGGGAAGAAGAATGCCAGGAGAGCTTTGAAAGAGGCGAAGTCAGTTTGACCCACTTTGCACGATAGTGCGAGCACTGGTGGCGGTTGCCTTTTGAGGTGATGTGTGATGTGTCTTGCTATTGGACGTGCTCGCCCAAAGAGAGGATGGAAGACCTCATGTAGTCTATTATGCAAGCAAACCTTGAATGAAACCTGAAAGACATACTACTCTGAGAGAAGGAATTGTTGAAAAGCGAGTAGTCTACGCCTTAGACAAATTTAAACGCATACTTGGTTGGAGTGCGATATAGTCATTTTGAGATCATTCCGCTTTGAAATATCTCACGACCAAGCAAAATGCCTGGCGAGGGCTGCTCCAGATGGGTTCTTACGCCCGAATTTAACACAAATTAAAGACAAAAGGGGTAGAAATGTGGTGGTAGACCATCTTTCCAAGGTTAACGATAGCCCCTTAGTATATAGTCCACCCATCAGTGAATTTCACGAAGAATCTCTAATGCAGGTTGGAAGCTCCCTTTGGTATGCTCACATTGCCAATTTTCATAGGAGAAATCCATCATTTGGAAAGGGCTGGATGGAAGTATTCTTGCAGAATCATTCCTATTATTGGGAAGAGCCCTTCTTGTTCAAATCTTGTGCAATCGGATAATCAAGAATGTGTGCCAGGAAGGCAATGAGTGCGAGCCACTTGCGAGTGCACATGGTGTTGGTCACTTTGCTTCGAGCCCGGCAATGAAAGGTCTTCTTGATCCCGGTTTCATCTGGCCTTCCTTGTTTAAAAGCAAACCAAATGTCTTGGTGTATGGCGATGATGCCAAAGACTCGGAAATTGTCTCGCCGTCATATGATTTGAACCCCGATTTTAGTGGTCGAGCTATTCGATGTTTTGGGGCATCGATTTCATCGGCCTTTCCACATGTATGGTCCTTACATCATGCCAGTTTGGAATGGAGCTATGTCCAAGTAGGTTGAAGCAATCCCTGCCAAAACCCCGATGACCAGGTGGTGCTTAAATTCTTGAAGAAGCAAGCATCTTTTCTAGGTTCGAGGTACCAAAAACCATTATTAAATGATGGGTTCCGCTTGTGAAACCTTTTGAAAACATAACAGCTGTATGGTGTGGCCTAATTGGCCGCTCCTTACCATCCTCAAACAAGTGGTCAAGTAGAACTTGCCGCAGAAATTAAGACCATTCCTAATGAAGGTGGTAAACATCAACGAGAAAAGGCGGGTCCATCAAGAAAATTTGCTTGATTCGTGGGCTGCTAAACGACTTTCAAGACAATCCTTGGAATGTCCCCTTATCGGTTGGTCTATGGTAAGGCATGTCACCTCCCAGTGGAGATCGAATATAAAGCATGGTGGGCAATCAAGAAGCTGAACATGGATCTAAGTAGGGCCGGAGTCAAAAGATTCCTTGATCTGGTAAGGTTGGAAAATAAATGATGCCTACTTGAATTCGAAGGTGCAAAGGAAAGATCAAAAAAAGCGGCATGATCAAATGATAGCGGCAAGAATTTCCTTGAGGGGACCAGTCCTCCTATATGATTCCAAACTCCATCTATTTCCGAGGCAAGCTCAAGTCACGATGGACGGGTCCATTCATGAATTCGATAAACCTTGATGGTTCGATAGACCTAGTAAACCAAATGATGATAGAATTTGATCAAAAGTTAATGGACGGAGGGTGAAACCCTATGTTGTGCGTGAGCAGAGTCGGGGAGGAAATTCTTCTGGACCCCCTTGAATCCTACAGACCACACATTCAAGGTGACTCTTGTCCCGAAGTACCATTTGTTGCTTATGTTTGGATCAAGTTTTCTTTTTGTTTAAACATTTTGTAGTAATCAGTTTGGCATTTGATTTTCACTATGTTGACAAGCTAGGTAACATTTCACGGCGGGGATAACCGCTGCTCCACGCCCTGCCGTGTTTGAGGAGTGCGGATTTCCATCTCTCAGCTTTTTCATTCCCATGCCGGGTGGGTTAAGAGAATTTTTCATATTTTGGAATTTAGTTTTTCTTGGTTATACATGTCTGCCATTTTTGAAATTCGTTTTTCTTTAATTTTTAAATTGCTTTTTGTGTCTATATTATATGTTTCTACTCTTGTCTTTAGTTGAAAAATTGAAGCCCTATATGTTACCTTAATGATTGAACAATTTCATATGGTTAGTTTTGGTCGGGTTGAGTTAAGCGTATTCAACCTTGAACATTCCTCCTTTATTAATTCACACACTTTGCACACCAGATTAGTACCAGCAGGTTGAGAAGCTATATACCTCTTTGCACTTTCTGCTTGAGTCGGCCTTAGATACATTGACGACTGTAATAGGTTTGTGTTAGTGAAGGAAGACCAATGTAGTCTTCAAATGAAAAAAGAAAAAATCAAAAGAAAAGAAAAAGAGAAGAATAAAAGTCGGCTTTGCCTTGAAACCCGAACACGGTCCGGGGGGTGTATGGCGAAAGCCCAAGGCTTAGATGCCACTAACCTTAATTGGTTGGGAGTCATACGACTTAGTGTTAAGCTATATGGGTGAATGGGTGGAGCTGGCGAGTTGTGGAACAGTCGCGAAGTCATTCGGTCAGGGGTGAAGCACAGTAGAGTTTGTGGTCGATTGATCCTTTTGGCTTGATGCTAAACCTTGAGCGGATTTGAGTCATCGGTGTGGACCCTCGTTACGGACTTTGATGAAGTCGGGGATTTTTAGCATTGCACTCTACAATGTAATCAAAGAAAGAAATAAAGTGTAGCTGGTCTATTTAGGTTGGTCAACGAGTTTAAGGCCATGGCGTGGCCCAGGTTGGGGAGAATAGCTTTGCAACAATGACTCAAGCGGTTGGCTTAGGAATAGTAGTTCGATTGGAAGTTCAGGTTGACTTCCTTGGAATCGATGTTGCCCTAAAACTTGTTCTTATATGGCATTTGTTCTCTCATGACGATTTTCGTACAGGGTCTAAATTGTTCATACTAAAGGTAAAGCTTATTTGTACACACACTTTTTGAACAATATACACTTTTTGTAAAAGCACATGCATGCCTTTATTGTTTTTAGCATTGCTAAGGGACTAGCAACGTGTCGATTGGGGGGTGTGATTAGTGCCCAAAAAGTGTTATTTTGAGCCCTATTCAAGATAGGTTTTGAGTACTTTTTGCGCACTAATCATATATGAGATGAGCAGCCCGACATGTGCATATCCATAATCTTCTTGTTTGGTTTCGAGATTGTTTTAGAAGCCAATTTTGCGGGTTTTGCGAGCCTCGAACTAATAATTTCGAGTTTGATGTCGAGTTGGTGCTAAATCTTTGAAAATTCACGGTGATTTCATCAACCAAAAATGAAAATGTCCAGTGGAGTTGATGAAAAGGAGATGAATAGGCAAGCGGGAAGCTGACAAAAGCAAAACCTGATTTTAAGCTATGCGTGCAACTAGCAACCATAAGCGAAAATTTACGCCAATCTAAAATTTTGCTATGCACAAATTTTAAAGCTAAGCTAATGAAATTTAAGCTATCATGGCGAAAGTTCTTTTGTGCATAGAGAAAATTTGGTCGCTATACCTTGCATTTTTGTATGATAGCAAATTTACGTATCATAGCGAAATTTTACCATATAAATAAAAATTTCGCTATATTGTGAGGAAAATTGCGCATAAAATCATGCCCTGTGTTTTTGATGTTTTGATTCAAAGCGACCTCGTTTTGATTGAGCCATTTGTCCCTATTGGCAGTACACATATTTTATTTTTGGTATTTCACCTGATTGGGTTGGCTATATAAGCCACCTTATGACTTTTCTTTAACTTTAACTTTTATTCAAGCTTTCCCGCAGCTTTGGTTTTAGGTTACATTTTGCTCTTTTCTCTATCTTCTTTCTCATTTCTTATTTGCTAAACACACCCGCAGGGATAATGACTGAGGGATGCTTAGCATTCTTCTCAAGCCTTAGAGAAAGGGTTACTAGCTTGTTAGTGGTGGTTGCGGTGTCCTCATGTCTTTAATCCCAGTCTTGCATTTATGGTTCCAAACTTTCCAAACTGAGGTTTAATGCTATTTAATGTCTTTCCTTTAGTGTCATGCTTTAGGGTTCAGTGCATTCTTAATGGTAGATGCTGCTTGACATTCTTTAGATGTCATTCTACGAGCCATTGGAAATGAGGTTAAATGCTAGGTTTCAAACTAATTGGAACATCGAATGCTTTCGATGTTGATTGGACTCAAATAGGAATGTTTTTAGGGTTAGGTTTAATAGCTAAGCAGTCCGGGTTTTGGCAGTATATGTCATTTTACTTACTAATCTGAGAAATAACTTGAGGACACCTTAACCCCATTTTATCAAGCTAGTGATGACCTTGAGTTACCATTTCACACACACTTCATTTTAAGCCATTTCAGTTACCCAGTGAACACCCAAACTCCCCTGTTTTAACCAAATCCAAAAATCCAAATAAAAATCTCACCATTTTCAAACATGATGCGAATCATTCGTGGGATGAAAACCCATCCCATTTGACTACACGTGATAGGAGAATATAGAAACAAATTTTGTTGATTTCGGATCACCCTACCGTGGCACGAATCATGAGGGATGAAGGAGATGCTCTCCAATCTTCTTCTTCTTCTTGGTTCTTCTCAAGAACGAGAGAGAAAACCTCACTTCTCTCTCAAAAAAAGGATATTAGGGTATGATGCATTAACCATTAGGGTTAGGGTTTCTCCCATAACCACATATTTATAGGAGAAACCCACCCTATGAAAAGACTAAAATGCCCTCATTCAAGATGGAATATGCTACATGCATCTCCATGCATGGTAGCATGCTCCCTCATGGGCCTTAAGCTCATGAGCAAGATTTTACCTATCCCATTCTCTAAATGATTCCTCTTAGTCCCAAGATTTACAGGCATCAGGAGACGGTCTAATCCCACAAGTAAAGTCCCTCATGATTGGATCACATCCAAAGTCGTTTTATATCAAGTCTCCATCTTCTAAGTGTGTGACCCATTAGGTTCCCGGTTATGTTGGCCACTTGATTCAACCATTGAATCAAGTAAGTCATGAGCGGTATCTAGCATCACATCATGACCCCCAATTGATCGGAGAGTCAGTGGTCTGGCTACAAACCCTTCCACAGACAAATACCATGCAATTCATCTTTTCACCGATCTATACCCTACTCGGTTCAGAGCATGGACAAAGTGTAGCGCCCACTAGACTGGCTACGCCACATCTAGCCCAAGTGATATTAGATCTTGTCCTTGGACTCATTACTCATCAGGTTATGCACTGAAGACACTCTTCATGGAATTTCCACTCTGCAGAGATTTGATGGTCAGATGAGGCCATAGGTATACTAACTCCACTCTCTCTTTGGGAGTGTGGCGAATCCTTTGTTGGCTACTCAATTACCTTGAATACCTAAAGTTTACCAAATAGTACCATGGCGACCTCTGAAACCAATAAGGAATGAATTCAAGTACATGATCAAGCATTCAAGATATCCTTGAGCTCGAGTCTAAGGATACTTGCACCATTGCTATGATGAGATAATCATCTACATTTAAATAGAAAATCCATATGATTGTCTCATGGCAGGTCTCCGATGAACTCAGGTACTCTTCGCAAGAATCCACATGTCAACTCTAATAATATTATAATCATAGTTTATAAGATTCATTACTTGATCAAATCAAGGGGTATAACATGTGCTAGTTTGTCCGGATTAACCATGTCCAGTCTCATTAATCCTATGACTAGGGATAATTTAGATACTAACATAATTGCACATGATAGGAATCTTATTATCATGATCTCATCATTATTTCTTATCATATTATATTTTATGGTTCAATTAATTAAGATTAATATATCATTCAATATCAACGTCAAAATTAACGACACTTTCATATTAAAATAATATGTAATGTGTACAAAAAAGTGTTAGGGTGATAGCCTTTGGCGCTTCTCTAACACACTTCCATGGACACTTCTCGAGAATTCATAGCATTGCATCTACTCTAGGTTTATGTGTTTGAATAAAAATGTGTGTTTATCATATAGTTAACTTCTTTTAAAATGGTGAATTAGTTTAAGTTTGATTATTTGAAGCCTTTGTATACACTTCATCTAGCTTAAAATTTTAGCAAGTTCCCGCGCCAGGAAAGTTCATTGAGAGTAGGGGCAACAATATGTTACCGTATTTGTTTTCTTCTCCTTGAAAGATAGCAAATACTTTTGGGATCCCCATTTTGGTTACTTTGTTCTTATAGAGATTTTCATTGTGTCTTTTGATTGTATTTCTTTGTGTTAATACATATGTCCATTTGTGTTTGGTTGTTGTCTAGTTTTATGTTTATTTTGTTTTGTTTGTTTGTTTTGTCTTTACTTAGGGACAAACAAGGACTTAAGTTCTTGAATTATTACTTTGTATCATTTATCTATGTTTTTAGGTCATTTTAGTATGTTTTTAAGTATATGTAATATGTATTTCTTCCCTTTCAATTATATTGTAAAATTAGGACCAAATCAGAGGCATTGAGGCAATATGAAGCAAAAAAGTAAAAAAAAAAAAATCGAGTAAATTCTACATGACTACACATTTCAATGTTTTTATTTATAGAGACCGCGCCGAACCCGTCTTTTGCCAGTTATTAAGCTGCCCAATCTTTTCTTGAGTCGAGAACGCGATTTAGAGTCTAGGCAGAAAGTTCTGACCATCAGAAGTTCAGTATAGGAAGAAAGAGTGCTCGTGACGTTATCGTGACATCCCTTTGGTTTGGATGCGACACCACTATTTGGATGTTGTGGCTTTGAAGCAGAGAAAGAAAGTACTAAATGGTGACATCCCAGTTGATGGATTCGCAGCCTCGTTTAGCTCTGTGCCACGGTATCATATTCACATGTCCGTGGCGTGGTGACTGAGGTTGTGTTCACTATTTTGGCCACACGAGACTCTATATAACATTTTTTTTCTTTAATTTTGGGAGGATATAAGGCGGAGGGATAGAGGAATAAGCCTCAAGTTTCCTTCCCCAAGGTAAAGCTCTTAAAAAAGGAAGAAGGTGAAGGAAAATTCATTCATGTTTTCTTACACTTATGGTTATGTTCATACCTCATGTTTTTGATTTTTAGTTTTTCTGGGGTTTTAGATGGTTTAGTGCGATTACTGTTGAATACTGTTTTTCCTTTTAATTAATATTTAAAGAACATTTCTATTAAATGCCCTATTCTATTCTTCATATTTGTAGATGATTGTACACCATTGACATAATTGTCATTCAATTTGAAAGATCACGAAAAAGTGAGGATTGAACTAGACTTGGTGAACATCCCATTTCACCGCGACAAATTCTCATGGGATGCGTGTTGGTGATAGGGTTGGGGTTTGGTGAAGTCACAAATACCTTAACCCTGAGGTGACTATGGTTCATCGAGAGATCATAGATGCACAAGTGAAACTTACGTAATAAGAGATTAGAATGTTAATGATAAGGAAATTTAGACAATGGCCTGCATAATAGTTCCAAGCTGAATGAAGTCTCAACCCTAAGATTTTCCATTTTATTTGTCTTTAGTTGCAGATTGGGACTTAGGTTGTTGTTGTTTCCACTGTCATCAGATAAAGTTAGGAATTACTCATTGATACTTAGTAACCTTTTCCTCTGGGTTCTATATACCACTTTTCTCACTATATTCTTGCTGATATGTTTACACCATGTTAGCTCTTGTAATCAAACTTGAATATATTTGAGGAAAGTGTGGCAATTCATTGGATTTGATTAATTGGATATCTACTCTTGTACTTTGTATGTTGAAAAATTAGCATGAGTTTTTCGTGTTCTCTGTCACGATGTATTATTATTGTATATTTTTTTGAATTTTGATATGTTGATTGTATATATTATGTTCAGATTGTTTGTAGATTTTGATGATATACTTGTGCTTCGCATGACTGCTTGTTGTATGACTACCCCTCTCTCCCACTTGGCGCATGTTGCTCATACGTATTGGGACTCACATCCTCCCACTTATCTCTAATATGATCTGGTTTGACTTTGTCTTTTGTTGTTGTGGTTGATGTTTGATAGGAGACTGGTATGTGTTTTTATCTGAGCCAGACTAGTAGCTGAATAAGGTCTAGTGATTGACTATACCTATGGTTGGGAGCATTCCTGAGGTGGTCGACATATTGATGCTGCTTGGAGTCTGATCTTTGAAGACTTGTATAGCCACGAGCTAGATTCTAGGATATTTGTGTGACCTATGTGCTTCTCTTTGTGTTAGATTTATTAGGTTTTTTGGATGCACCCACATATTCATTGTACACCTAGTTTCTTGCTGAGTACTTAGAATAGTGAGGTCCTTCACCATGGGGCCCACGCAGGATCATTGAGGTAGTCGTGTATTGGGTGATGACCACCTTGCTTACCCGTCTCTTCGAAGGCGTGTGTAGTTGCGTACCGGTGGAGGGTGCACGATCGTGTGGCGTGACCCAGCTTTTAGATGGTGTCGGCGAGTGTCCTGCCGTCGATAGGACTCTTTTAACCTTTCTTTTCTCAGTGCTTTATATATTTTCTTATTCATATGCACATTAAATAACAAAAATTCTTTTATATACATTACATACCACCATAGTGGCATTCATTATATTCTATATATATACTAGAGTTCCTTTACTTGTCTTATTACAATTCACTATTGCAAACTATGTAAGTCAAGATTGGGCATTGCGGTGACACCTATCTACGAACGACTGTCTTTGTGATGTGGATATCTTGTCCTCTATCCTTGTCTTACCCTTACGTACACCTACACTGGATTAAAAACACAATGCTAAGCTTTGCGCTTAGTGGGGGGAAAACATATACATGGACGACCCAGTAGCATTGATAGTAAGCTTGTCGAATACATTCTTATACTCATATAGATCATATACTTATGGCCTTCTATCACTCATCATCTTGTCTAATGCCTTTCATCTCGTTAAAGCGTGTATATATCATTCTTTCATATCATATATCTATTTAATCATTCATATCATATATACAAATCTTCTTATCCTTGTATGTGTTCGCTTTCTGAGTTTCCTGTACTTTCCAATGGTGTTTCTTTGTGTTCATTATATTGTGCATCTATCATATACTTTCATATCTCATATACTTTCATACCAAACTATCTCATCTTGTCCCTATCTTTTATCAAATTCATGTACTTTTCATATGTCAGGTACTTTTTGTATGCTTTCATCGTCTTTCCACTGTTCTGTGCTTTTTCTTTGGGGTTCTCGACATTGGTCTATCATGCTATTACATATATCATTTCCCATCTGTACCTATAATCATGTCTCTTTCATGTAGTGGCTACACGCCCATACTATGCTGTTCATTTCTTACATATTGTTTTATCATATATTTTTTTATACGATCTTATATTGTCATATACTTTACATTTGCGTTTTCACTCTGACTATAGAATTGACATTCGACCTGGTCGAGAGGAATCATGTTTGTCATTCCTATCTTGTACTTTTCATATACTACTTTTCCTATAGTTTCATATACTATGCTGCCATAATTATGCTTTCATATCTTTGTACTTTCATATTATCACATTATTGCCATTTCGTGTCATTGACACTTTATTTCTTGTACTTGTATACTAGTCATATACTTTTCTCTTTCATATACTGTACTTGTTCATATACTTTTCATGTATTGTACTTTGTACTTTCCATATATATACTGTCATATACAGTTCTTTGTTCTTTTCATATACTTTCATGTGCTATGTATACTTTTCATATCATCATATTTCATAAGCTGTCATCTTGTGCCTACTTCTTGTTCTTATGGCGTATACTATCATCGCTTGTGGTGCTATGCTTCTCATATCATGTCATATATTCTGCTGTTTCATTTGCATATACTTGTCTTTTCTTTTAGGTTTCATGTCTACAAATACCTTAGAAGCCCAGGATCTGGAAATATTTGTATGTGCAGAAGGTATATCAACTGTGCGAGGCAGTGATCTCTATCTAATATATCTAAGAAGGTATCGCCAATGCAATAGAGACGTGACCTATGCCATATAATATGTGACCCAAGCGATTATTTATAATGATCCAAAGCGGGATCTATGTCGCCGACCCAAACGGGACCTCGATATCGCTAAAGCGTAATACTCGGCAAGCGTGTCTATGGCGTGCCTATCATCCCACTACTAGGTTACAGCGGAACGTTCTTGTATTTTATGTTACGTTACATATCTCATATTCGAATAAGTATTGTTATCAGAGTAATCCTTATGCGATATTCTTATATGATTACTTTATCTGGTCGTTCTCATATTTGTAGCTTCCTTATCACTATTCTCATATTTCTTTCTTCTGATACATGCAAATCATTTCATATATATTAATCATATAGCATTTCGTTCGTGTTTTAGCTATTCATATTCCATCTATTCACTCTTGTATTTGTTTATCATGTTTCTATCATATATTCATCTCATATAGCCAGCATATAACATTTGCATATAACTGATGGTCATATCTACGTAAATACACTTGTAGCATCTTATATCTTGTTAACTTATATCTTCATGTACTCTATCAGACTATCGTATCTTTGCATTTTTCCTATATCTTTTAACTTCAATTTACTTTAGAATTCTTTACCATACATGTAACTATTTTCCTATCATTTGTGCATTTCTAGCATGTATTTGTCTAATCGTATACTTCTAATCTCATGTATTTCTATCATATATTCATTTCATATATTCCTATATTCATATCATTCCATCTATTCATATCATCTCATATATTCATATATATTCTTATTTCTTTATCTAATTTATATCATTCAATCTGACAGTCCCAAGAACTAATATTCGAGTCCTGAAATCTTGGGACTAAATCCTACAATGTCGCCCCAAAACAACCTATGCCATTATATGGCTTTTATTCAAATCTGGAGAAAATTATATACGTGGGCTGTGGCTTCTAGGTACGATGCCACGCGTAGCTCGCGATGTGTAGATCAACTTTGTCTCTTGGTCGACCAATTAGGCCATCAGAGCAGTAGATGGAAAATCTGAAAATTAGGATTTTCAGAACTTCTTACTTGAACCTCGGCGAAATCCAGTGTTTTAGTGCTGATCGTAACGCCGTTGGTAGAGCACTTTTCGTTCTTTGGCACAGACGGTCGAACGGTCGAGCTCCATGCGAAGAAGCTAGAAAAAAAATAAAATAAAAATAAGCGCTCACATTGCTTTCGGACTCTCAGTCTACATCAGAGATCAATTTTTTTTTTTTTATTTAAGTAGGACCTGTCCCTTTTCTTTCCTTTGCTTGTGCATTTTAGCTAGAAACAATTATTTACGTCCTGGTTTCGATTTCATATATCTAATTGAATATTCTTTAAATATTTACATTTTTCGAGATTTTTCTAAAATCCAGTTTCGAGGTTTCACTCTAAGCCGTGCAGAAATTAGTAAAATATTAATTTGTCTCGGAATTTAGCAGTGGAAACAAGGTAACTAGATTTCGTGAAGGCAATTTATGGCCTTGATCCGTTTCATATCTGAATCATAGAATTTTCTAGGCTTTTCCAAAGTGGCAAAATTACCGTTTTGCCTTTTTTTTTCATAAAAATGTCATTTTTTCTTGAACCTGTTTAACTTATTTTATCACTGCGCATGTATAAAAGCTATTGAATTATATTTTGGGATTATTCTGAGATCGCTTACGCTAGGGACCTTTAAAAACCCTTTTTAAAGACACAACGATCTTATAGGTTGAGCTAGATTTTTTTGGATTTCTTATCATGCATTAGGTGCATCCCAGAGCCTATATGGCCACTTTGGTCATAGTTGGGTATAATATTCCCTCCTTTAGTCTCTAGTGAAGTCTTCTTAGAGATCGATATAAGGTGAGGTCATTGGATACACTTTCTGTTGTGTTGGACTATCTCTCTTATGTAGTATGTAGCTTACTTGATCACTTTATCTTCTCAGTGTTTGAGGCTTTTCTTCTTTATTCGCACTTTTCAGGACTCGCCTTTCACTTTAGCTTAGGGTTTTTCACAAAGAGTTAGAGCTCAATACATAATCACTAGTTTGAGAATTTGGATCATAGTGGACATGGAGTCACATATAGATCAATTCACTTTGTAACTGGAATTTGGTCCTGGGACAGTCTTGCCTTAAGTGGGGATGGATGAGCAGTGAAACAGTGGGCCCCTACTCATGAGGCTAAATGGTTTGATTAGACACCCCTACCACCTTATGTGCCCATGCCTATCTCGACTCCACGGACTACCTACCGGCAAAATGGGCTGAAGCGGAGTTGCAGAGGCAAATGAGGGTACCTAATAAGACCATTGTTTAGAATGACATTGACATACCACCTACAGTCAGTTCACTTGCCAATTTTCAAATGCCTGATATAAAGAGGTTCAGTGGTATTAGATGTCCTCGAGCGCACCTCAAACTTTACAGTTTGGTCATGAGAGCCCTTGGTAGATATGATACAGTTGTTTTATATTTAGTTCTTCAATTGGTCTTGACACAGTGGTTACGTGTTAGGTCATCCAAATAAAGGACTTGGGATGAGCTAGCACAGGAGTTCTTAAACGATAATTCTCTGGTAACCATTGATGTATCGGGGAGACTTGATGCTTTCTAAAATATGGATCATAGTTATTGCTTCTTTTCTCACCCATTGGCATGAGAGAAGTGCATTTCAATTATTATTAGATCGTTATTAGAATAAACGAATCTGAGGATGGTAGTGAGAGGGTAAAGGCCCTAAAATTGCTAACATTTGATTGAGTGTAATACCCATAAATTTACCTCTTGACCAGGCCTTTTAGTGTAGAGAGGCATTGCTGGGGTTTGTGGCAGTTGCTATATGATCTTAAGGGAAGCCTTCAATATAGCGAGTCATGATGTTTTCTCTGATTTCATCTTGAGGCAGAGGATCACTATCGTAATCAGGCAACACCAGACTTATTGAGGCATATTCATACACTGGTATCCATCACACGATCGATTCCACCTAAACCATTGTTTGATGACTATCATGTTATGCCGAAATCATGTTGTATCAGTTCTCGGTTCACACCACATTGTAGAGAGTTAGACATCAATGGACCATTATCTGTTTTACAGAATATCACAATGTTTTTCTCGATTAGGCATACCATTGAAATTGACTCTGGAGATTATGGATACCAATTGCAGGCTCATGGGGGCCTGAGCCGCTCCTAAATATTATTACCACAGTTGGGGATGGATTTGTCTTCCGTTGTATCATCAGATTGAGTTGTGATTACATATCAATGTCTGATCTTAAACATCTTATTCAGATTTCATTAATCGATAATCTATTTGAGTGGATCAATTAGGCATTATTGAGCAACCTTATGCTCATAAGGTTCCTTCTACATCTGACCCTTGTTCCGCTAGTTGTTAGAGTTGATGGCCGCACAGATGATGATCTCGAGGTCTTGGATCAGTCATCGTGGATAGTGGATCTTTGTTGGATAGTAGTGGTTTCTTCATATTGGAGATCAGTAAATAGGTTTATTCCGCAATTGGGACTTGCAATAAATGCATCATATGACAATCAATTAGTTGGCATATATTGATTATCAAAGATATATCTTTTGGTTATGTTTTGGGATCTCTTTATCGAGGGTTCAAAGGAGCTTTTTTGCTTAATCTCGCTGAGATGTTTGTTACGAGCACTATTAGCCAGCCGTTGGTAGAGTCTGATCCTTTGGACCCACCATTTTTCTCTAATGTATTTTTCGAGTTTGTCCCTGACCTTAATTATGTTCTCACTTTTCATATGGATTAGACATTTTGAGTATTTATTTTTGTCCACAAGGTGATAGCTCTTCATTGTGTCATTCATCATAGATTGCAGGTCTTGATTTGTTTCATTATAGACGAAGGATGAGATTTAATTCTGTGGATTGAGCCATTTATCATTAGAGAGTTTACCTAAGAGGAAGCTGCATGGTTAATGGTTGGAGTAAACCAATTCTTCGCCGACCAATGTGGATCATTGAAATTAGTATGGTTGAGACCATGCTCATAAGATGGGTGGCCATCATTGCAGTTAGCTTTATACCTTGTAAACTTTATTGTTATACATAGACCTTTGCTAGCCCCTTGAGCCTCGCACATATGGTATGTATTTTCTTTCTTACTCTTCTTTTCTACACTAGGATGGACCATTCAGTGTACATGCTCTTTAATGGGAGTCTGTGAGGTTTTGGACTATAGATTTATTTTCCTGTATAGTGTTATCATTTATTACCACTTTGTTTGAGTTACTTTCGGTATCACCTTTATTCTTGCCATTCTTTATTTCCACTCTTGCTTACCTTATTCCTTTTGTTACCTTACTCAGATTGATGATTCATCATATTTTGGTGCATAGAGGGTAGTTATGTCACTCCCTTCACTCCACCCTTGATAGTGATTTAGAGGTTTTTGGCTTAAGAGGTTACCTTGTGAGTGGGGATTTAGACATTCATTCGTGATTTGGGAGATTTTATTCATTCTTTATGTTCCTCGTTGAGGCTTGAGTTGTTGATGATCAGATGTACATTCATTCAAAAAAAAAAAAATCAAAAAGAAAAAAAAAGTTGACATATTTCTATATAGTATCTTAATCTATTAGGTGCTTATATCGACTATCGAGGCACGTTTGTTGGGTGTATTTATTGGGGATCTATATGATATTTTTGTGGGGTTTTCATTCCTTGGATCACCTCTTCTTATGTATTTTGAGTGTTGAGAGTTCAAGTGAGAGTTTGAGATATCCTTTATTTCTTAGATTGTTGTTGATATCCTTTGAGGTGGGTAAGTGTTTGAGTGATTTTTTTTTTCTCACCAGAATCTCTCGATCATTGTCTTGGCTATCATTCCATCACTAGTGATATGACTTTCCCTCTATTGTACTTATATGGGTTTATCATTGACCATTTTGTTTCCCCTTGCCTTTTGTGTTTATTACCACTTTTTCTTGATACTTCACCACCATTTTGTTCTTCAGTATTGATCTTTGATCTAACTCCTTCACCTTTTTGTGATTTATTTCTAAGAGTATGCCTTTGATTTGACATTTGATATTATTTGGCTTTTGAATTTGGCGGTATCATTTATATTGGGGTGTATCCCATTTCTATGTAAGAGCGAGTCTCTAGTGGTGTAGTTCGCTGAGATTCAGTTATTTTATTGACTGATTGTCTTAGGAGGATTGATTTGAGATCACATCACCTTTAGGCAGACTATCCTTTTGAGTTTATGACCCTTTTTTTTTCTATCTTTACTCTCTTAGTGATATGTCATCGAGATTTCTTAGTTTGAGTGCTATACATTCTAACTTCTCGAAGGAACACGTTTGATATATGGGCAGTCCTTAGTGGGGTATTTTTGAGGTAGATCATTTCTCCTCTTGGATTAATGGATTACTATTAAGATATATTGGATGATAGTTGTCATTCATAAAGCCTGCATACTGGGGCATATTTCTCCATTATGAGGTTATCAAATTTGATCGAGTTCATCAGACCTCTTCCCTCTAAATTTTACGGTCCTTTATTAGTTTGGATTGATATACAGAGACAGCAGTTTACAGTGTATTTTCTTGGGGCATTGATAGAGTCTTCATTTCTTCTTTTTAGTGGATATTATAGATCTGGTAACAGTTTACGGTGTAGTGTGTTGATACTACATACTCGACACATTTCCTCATACTTTGAGATTTTCAAGTTTCATGTGAGATTTTATATAGTTTCATCATCAGAGGCATCGGGTTTGATCTGGATAGATTTTTGTCACATGTCTTGCATTTTGATAGAGCGTTGGATGACATAGTGACTTTTCAGTATTGGGGTTTCACTTTTGGATTTGTCGTCACACTTTTAGGTTTTGCATATATCGACATCATCGAGGATTAATCTTTACATACACACTCATACATGATTTTGTAGCTTTCGATTGATGTAGACTAAAAAAAATTTGACAGTGTGTTTCATCATCACTTGACACTAGGGCATACCTCCTACATTGAGATTAGCATATTTTCTGTTGACTTCATAGTCGCTTGTCAGCTGTGCTTTGCTCAGGCTCTACATTGGGGCATATCCCCTTCATAGAGGTTATAAATATCTTCTATTGACTTCATGGACATTTGATATGTCTATCAATCTTTGTGATTCATCACTTAGAGTTTTATTTTTACAGAGCTTTTCTATAGGGGCATACCCCCTTTTCAGTGATTTCGTTGGCAGCCACCACTTTCATCTCGTCTTCTTTAGTTGCTTTTATCTCTAGATCACTCTCCTTTGTCTTTTTTTTTTTTTCCTAGGTGTTTTATATTATATATTGTTTACTCTTATTCCATCGGTCATTCATGAGTGTTACTCATTCAAATACTATCTTATATCCTTTTTCATAGAGTTGATCTTCATTTTAGGGCATCCCCCTATTAGCGATTTTGCTTTGGCATATAATGCCCTACCTTATAGTATTTCTTTTTTGGGTGTAAAATTCCCCCATCTTTAGCATTTATTTTTTAGGCATACAATAATCTTTGAGCGATTGACCAGGCGTTCATGACGGTGTTCCACAGCGACAGCGATTGCACAACCTGATGCTGCGACAAATTAGTCGTGTGCACGATTGTGTACCTTTACGCGCCTGATACCCGTGTCATGGGCGCGGTATTATTTGTCGTCGTGCCTTTATTTGCCTCAGCGCTTCATTGGGTGCTTACGCGTCACATCCGCGACGCAAAATTTTGTGTCAGCGACACGGCGCCCAGCGGCCAGGACCATGTCAGCGACACGAAAGAATGTGCGCGACACGGTGGTCTGGCATTGGCGACCTGCCGATTCAGTGCAACCCGAAAAGGCCCGACCCATGTCGCGACGCAATTTCTCGGCGGTGTCACAACATCAAGCGATTATTGGCGACACCACTTCAACCCCTCACGTTTGCGAAACCAAAGTATGTCGCGACGGACTAAGCTCCACATGCGACTTTCATGTACGTGGCGTCGAAGGCCATGTCGCGACACCCCAGATGCGCTCTGTTCGCGACATAAAAATCATGTCGTGACCCACGAAAACCGACTGATCCACGGCCCGGTTATGTCACAACGCAAAGCGGTCATCAGGCTGAGGCGAGGAAACTTGTCGTCTGGCGGAGCCAGTATCGTAGGTGTGCTTCATGTTGTATTATTCTTTGCATACGACTACCTTAATGGTGCATTACGTCGTCCACTGTCGTGACACCACCTCTTGTATTAGCATTCAGTGTTAAGCGATATTGTCAGTTTGGTCCCCTATGACCCTTTTTTTTTTTCAGAATCCTCCAATAGCCTTCCTACCACTTCTTGGCTCTTATAGCCTTTACAAAACCTGCTATATATATACTTCACAAATTAAAGAGTTTAATTACAACCCTTTTTCTTGTCTGTGGATTAATCTTCAAATTCCATACAACTTGTTTATATTCAAAAGAATTTAGACGTCCATAAATTTTCATTCTTTTTTTCACTCATTTACGGACTATTACGCCCATAATTCCTCAAACCACTAGGTTATATTTCTCAACCTAGTATTCCCGACATTTTCTTATGTGTTGTTACCAGCATACAAACAACACGAAAATCATGACAATAAAGTGCACAATGAATGCATGATCTAACGATACCTAACTTCACGATACTAGTATAACTTTAGTATCAGGCATCTAGCTACAGGTATTTATAAACCTAGGCTACGATATAGGCGTGACACCTAACAGGGGTCGTTAACATCAACCCACAGAATACATGTGGTCATTGAATGTCTCAATGCCACAAAATGAGTCTCTCTACCTGATACTCAAACATAAGTAAAAATATAGCACGTGGACCCATACATCCATACTCACCAAATATAACCAACTATATTACAATAGTTTAAAGTTGCACTCTTATACACAAACATGTTTCAATCAATTTTTATACATGTGTACCAAAAATATAAAGTCAAGCCACGTAGACGGCCTCTAGTGAGCGCCTTCTTCCTATCATCTCCACGTACTGAAGGGATTCCTGACAGAGTAGGCAATGCCAGTGGTTGAATTTTCCTGCTTGGGTGCACTCCATACTAAGTGCTCATGCGATAGCACCAAGCATTCATTAAAACAGCAAGTCCTACCCAGTGTCTACATGTTATGGATGAGTGTGTTCACACCCATTCCCACATCTCGAGCCTCCTTTGACTCCCTCAAGCATGCTAAGCGAGTGTGAGAAAAGCGTTGTTTTCAAAACAAAAGGTTTTGTTCCACGAAAACATAATACTAATTTCTAATAAAATTCTATTGGATAACCCTAAGGGTGGTGCTAGATAGCTCTACCACAACGATCGCTGGAGTCGTCCTCAGAGATGAAGCGTTGGACTGACTCTCAGCGATTCTTCGGAGAAAATCTTCCCATGAAATTCATTTAACAACCATGTTTTTCATGTCATGCACTCTTACCTATTGTTCTAGATTACCCCAGTGCATATGAAATGCAATATTCCATTTCATTATAATTCATGTTAATATATATCGAGCATGAATATGTGTGAAATTTAACAACATGTTATTCATTCCTTAGTAATAGCACCAAAATTAGCTCACATGGGCTAATAAACATCACAGATAGTCCATCAGGCTTGCCCAAACAATCACACAAACCTGGTGAGACATGCGAGAGGCAGCCCCTACCCGTTCGAACTATCCATAATTGTCCAAAATTTCGGCTCTTATCCCGATCCAGGGGCGAAATACGCGTGACCATTTGGTACTCAACCATTAACAAGGTTCAATAAGGACTAAATCAAGTAGGAAGACCCTACCTCAGAAGTTTCCAAAACTCCACAATACAGATACCTGGCGTGGCTTGTAGTGGGGATCAGCACCTCTTGTCTCGTCGAGTTGGCCAGATAGATCCTTGAAATCTAAAGATAAGTGAGAGTTTCTCACTCTAAAAACTCTCTCACATTTGTTTGGCTTTTCTCTCTCTCTTTTCCCTCTCTTTTTCCCCATCCAATCGGTTGGGTCAAGTTGGGTCAAGAGAACTTGTCCCTCTCATGCCACTTATCCACTTCAAAGTGGTTCTTTGGATTACACCTGTCAGCTTATTAAATGCAATGGATTTAGTATTTCCTTGAGTCTTAAATTTGTCTCTAATGTAACAGGCTCGTTGTTTTGACTCCACTTGACACGTGTGCCATGCTTGGCCCTTCGAAATGTCAAGTGTCACTTTACAGCGGTGCTGGCAAGCAATTGGTATGCAAGGTCGAAACTGATATTTGATGTGGTAATGGGTGTGAGGCGATTCCAAACGGTGAAGTCACATTTTGTCATCACGAGATACGAAAAATTCCAAATTTTGGCCGAAATTACCATTTTACGCTTTGAGAAGAATTTCAGATTTTAGGGGTTTCATGATGCCTCTGTCGTACGCATATCTCGTCTTGTTGCAATGCAGCACCATGCCCTACTATCGCGACATGGAACGCTATATTGGGACATGGAAACCCCCATGTCCTGGAACTTTCTATAGCGACCTAAGGCATACTCTGTTGCGACACAAGCTTAGAGAACTCTATCGTGACTTGAATTCTCGCTCATTAGCCTTTGCCCCAGGCTTCGATTGTAAGAAAATACTCTGTGCATCCTGATCTCCTGACTAGGCCAAACTGCACGTGCGACATGGCTCTTTGTCAACACACATAAAACCACATCCCAGCTGGCGAGCTACGCCAGCGACATAGAAATACTATGTCGCGACATGGAAACTCCTGGCCTTGACCAAACTCTGTCGCGACACAAAACACTCTGTCATGGCATAATTTCTCTTCACCTTGGTCAACTCTGTCGCGACATAAAAATTTTGTTGAGACATAATAACTCTTGGTCTTAACCAAACTATGTCGCGGCATAAAACACTTTGTGGCAACATAAGATCCCTTCCCAAGGCCAAACTCATCACTTCATTAATGAAATACCACTGCGGACATAGAAACCCCGGGCCTCGACCAAACCTCACAGAACATAAAAATACTCTATCGCGATAGAGAAATTCCTACCAAGACCAAGCATGTTGCAACACGAAGAGTGCAACACCTAACCTCTTGTCGCCGTCGTCTCGGTCGTGACAAGGAAACCTCTGTCGAGACATTGTCACGACAGAGAAACTAAGCATTGTCTTAACATGGAAAAACTATGTCACCACTGCCAACCGCCGTTGTTCCTGCCAGAACCATGCTCGGCGAATGTGGAACCCCTATTTCGATATAGGACAAGAAACCCATTGCGACCTCAGAAACCCCACGACCTAAAATCCTCGCCCAAACCCGCGATAGCCTTTTCCTGCATTTTCAGACCTCCCGCTTCCCAAGACACTCTAAATGATCACAATGGCCTCGGCACAATAAAGGCAACATAAAAATCTGGGAAAAACCTGCTAAACTATATTAAACAATTCAAAATGAGTTTTATTACAACTCTTCTTTTTACATAACAAAAAACTAGACAACTGTCCAGGATCTTACAAAATACAGAAATAAGCCCTAATCTGGCCTTCTTTACCATTAAGGTCTCATATGAGTTCCATCTCCTAGTGGACCTTAAGCACCTGAAAAATATTTTCTCTCTCTCGACGGGGTGAGCATGCCAGGTAGAGGAATTCTCCTACAAGGGCTACTCCCCACCTAAGTGCACATGCAATGCCATGATTCAATCATTATAAACACCTTGTGCAACAATGTATGCATTTCTACATGAATGCTCACATGTCATGCCAATGTCCCAAGCCCTCATCGACTCCCTCACACATGCACTCGTCATGTTTGAAAAGCCTTTATTTCCAAAACAAAAGATTTTTTTTTTATATTTTAACTCCATGGACAGTCTCCGAAAAATTTATTTATTCCAAAGCCATGTGTCTTTTGTGGGTAATGAACTTTCCGAGGTTTCACCGTAGGCGTCGTACGCCTTCCGACAGTTTCGCAAACTTTCATTGCTAGATACATATGTCTGACCAATAATACAAGCTTTTCACCTGAGGGGGTGTCTATCCCTTCTTGTTACTACCCGACACATAATATCGAACCGTGCAACTCTAGGACGTCGTCCCTTTTTCAAAGCCCACCATTTAAACACCAAACGCAGTGTTTTTTCATGCCATGCACTCACACCCGTTTCACGCAATGTCCCCATGCATATGCAATGCAGAATGCCATTGCATGTTCTTTCATGTTACATGCATGATGAGCTACATGCAACATTTATAATTTATGAATAATCATATCTACAGCATACAATTTACATCCATAATACAACCCATGTAAATACATCAACTTCAACATATATTCACATGATTTTTCACACTAGCATGTCATTCAACTGCTTAATAACACACAAAATCGACCTTCATGTTCAAACCCAAAACAAGACAATACGCTTCAAAGATGTCAATCCATGTCCATCAATGAAACACTACAAAATCATCATACTCAAACCTGTATTTTCCAACAAATACAACCTGCTTCAGAACTTCAGTTCTGAGAATAGAGAGGACCTAGAAATTGGTTTGTATTTCACCAACAGTTTGATCACAACTATTCTTGAATCAGCCCCACCTTTAGGGCTACACCTTATGGCCATCGAATGGCCCTTAGAAAAGGACTAACTAGAGTAGGAAAGAACCCTACCTCTTGGAGTTTGACGAAAACTCCCGATCTTGGTACCTATACAAAGCTCTCGTTGCGTAGACAAACTTTGCCTCTTTCTCTGACGAGTTTTGATCGTCGCTTTGTCAGAGATCTAAGGAAGTATCGCCGATCACTCCTCCGTTCCTCTCCCCCTTTCTTTTCCCCTTTTTTCTTTTTTTCTCCTTCCTCTTTCCTTCATCCGTTCTTATCCCCAACTTGATATTTCTCTAGGGGTGTGACACATAGCTCCCATGTGTCCCCTTTTGTTTTGCCTTATGGTGACAAGTGTCACCTATGACACCTAACCACTCATTGATCTTTTCAAGACCACACATGGTCTCACCATGTGGCATTTTCCATTATCGCCCCTATTTTGGGTCATGATGCCACGTGGCACCGTACACACGCTGTCATGCCATTTACCCGTCTCACCCCCGAATTACATGAAACTCGACCGCCCCGCACTTCTTAAATCAATTCATCAGGGTAACTAAACTCCATGAGACGAATTTATTTGTGAGGTCCGTTCCGTCACCCGCAGTCTTGGGAATTTCCAGATATTCCCTTATACTATAGCGAAAAAATTACTGTTTTGACCTTTTCTTCATAAAATCAATTTTTTCTGCGCTTTTACACTCCGATCGGGATGATCCTCGCTTTATTCTTATTCACATACTTATTACATTTTTCTTTTCTTTTTCTTTTTATCTTCTTTTCAATTTTTCTTTCGCTTTGTATTTTTCGCTTGTTAGTCAGCTTCAAGGCAATCCTCTTTTTGATTAGGTGTCCCATCACTTAGGTGGCTAGAATCGCCCAAGGTTAATTGAATTCAAGGCAAAGGGTCCGAGACCAAGGTATACAAGAGAGACCAAAAGTGTATGTATAATAGATTCCTTGAGAAATAGCTTCTTGAAGCAAAAGGGAGGTGACTAAGCTAAGTCACCCAGACCAAGAAAGCACAGAATTCCAGATCATATAAAAACCTAAGGGTCCAATCCACTTTACACTTGCCCTTTTTCAAATGTTTGTGTTCAAAACGACCTTCTACTAGCCAACAAGGCATCAAACTCACTCATATGAGACATGAAACAAATAAAAGAAACAAAGAAAAACTCATGCAAACAACCCAAACAAATAAAGCAATAACTAAAATAGGTAAGGAGATACAAAAGCTGGATTTTTGAAAAAAAAATTTAATTCACTCCCCAAACTTGAATTAAACATTGTCCTCAATGTGAAACAAAAGCAAGAATGGATAATGAGTACTCTCGAGGTCGATCGTTCCGGTCGCTCCAATGAATATGACTTCATGGAGGCAAAGTTAAGAGGGATTAAACTTAAGTCTTAAAATGAGAGGAGGCTTGAAAATAGGAAGCAAATATGTTCTGAAATGAGGAAGGATGTTGAAACCGATTTCTTTGTTCACCCTTTGTTCTTCGAACCTCCAAGATACTATAAACTTCCCTAAGATTCTCCACCTCCATAGCTAACTTTGAACTCCAAAAACCTAAAAACAACACTAAGAAACACAAGACAAGCAGCAAATTTATTCAAAACAAACTCAAAAAGTAACTAAAAAAAAAGAAAAGGGAAAGGGAAACTTTTCGAACTGGGTTGCTCCCAAGAAGTTGCTACGTTTTTCAAGTCCAAATGGGGACTCTACCATCCACGGATATGCTGCAATTTCACCCATTCTTTCTCTAAGAGGGCGATAGTTATGCTCAATCAAGAATCTGAGCACATAGTCTCTCCAAGATAATTATTTTTTATATTTTCAATATTTTTTCATTTTTTTTCTTTTACAATGATTCCTCTCAATTCATTGCTCAAGTGGAACTGACTGTACTCATCCACCTCGGTTTGGTTTTTTCTCATATTTCACTTCCTCATGTATTGCAACCCAAAGAGTCATCTCTGGAATAGTATTCACAACTTCATCTTTTATCTTTTCATGTGATTCCGGAGAAGTTGGCTCATCTTCCTTCACAACTACGTCTTTCAATTCCTTGGCATCATATTCCTTTTCTATTTTAGGTTCCTCAAGTGTAGGCAAACTTCTTTGTTGTTCTTCTAAGAGTATCTCAGCCATTTGCCCCACTTGCACCTCTAATCTTCAAGTTGGGCTAATTGAACTCAAGAGTCGCTCTTGTCTCATTCATGAATTGAACTTGGGATGTTGCATATTCAGCATAAAGTCTTTCTAATTCAGCCATGGTTGCCTCTAACTTTGTCATTTTCTCCTGTGGAGGTTGACTTTTCTCATTTTGATCACAAAAACTAGGCAAGCCAACTTGAGAGTAGTCCATTTCAGCCCTTGTCGAATCACCAAGATTCTTCCATGACCAATCAAAGATGCATTCTTTCTATTTCAGCCATTTTTGTTCAGCTTGATCTTTTGGATTGTGGAGAGCAAGTGAGTGGTATAACTTGTATTCCATAGTGTTTGGGTGGTGGCTCCATCCAAAATTATGATTGCTCAAGTACGGGGCACCTCCATATTGAGCATAATCCATCGATGCATATGGTTGCCACACTCGACTCTCACTGAAATGCCACTCTCGATGCTCATCGGCCACCATCGCATTCTTAGTTGTCGCTCAAGGTGAGCCAATGCTACTGTCAACTCGATGATCGGATCCATTGTGATTTTAACCTGAAAATTTCTACTAAAAGTATCATAAACTCAAAAACCACACAAAATATACATAAAAAAATGTTTGAAGTACTAAAGAAGCACTTAGTATTGATATTAGCATAAAACATCAATTTTCCCTGGTAACGTCGCCAAAAACTTTATAGGCGTATTTTGTGATATGTATTAAGAATATGCGATAAAATATGTAATGAGCGCCTATTTTGCGCAAGTATATGCTTGTCAAGTAATATAGTGTACGAGATGTACAAAGATCGATCCATAGGGAAAATGGGGATGCTAAGTACCAAAATTAGAATATTTCTCTAATAACCAAACTAACAACAGTGATAATAAAACTAAATGTAAACTAAACTAATGAAATTTCTATCTAACAATTGAGATGTACAACTAGGGGATACCAATAGATAATATAATTCTAAGGTATTTGGTGCAATTGGACATTTCTATTATATATAGATCAATATTCCATTCTATCAAGTTCCCATGAAAATGTTGTCTAAGGCGATTCTTATCTATATTAATTATAAGCTCTTCAAGTGTCAACACCTATCATTTAACACTAGGTTTCTTGCTTCTTAGCTCAACCCCTGCAGCAAGATGCATTAGGATCAAAGAACCACTAAGCCTCCTAATTATTACTAATTTTTATATTGTCCAATTAATTAGGTTAACTCATCTATGTCTAATTTCTCACTCACTTCTCATATCTCATAAGAAATCACTCTTCATATTGAGATTAGCTAGAAATCAATATGTAAATAGCAACCAAGCATGAATTAATAGATATACAATCACAAAAAGACAATAGAAATAGGAAAATCAACCATTAGATATAAGATCCATGTCCACAACCAAAAACCCTAGATCTACGAATTTAAAGCATGATAAAGGTTTGATACATCATAAACTTAGGATAAAACATGAGAAAAGAGAAAGAAGAAACTCTAATGATCAAAATGATGGTGATTCTCTTGATTTTCCACAAATCTCATGATCTTCTCCCAAATCTTCAAAAAAAGCTCTAAACCTCTTCTTTGGTCCCAAAGTGTGGACAAAGTCCCCCCTATTCAAGCCTTAGCCAACCTCTGCTCATCTCCTTAAGGTTTGAGCTTTAAAACCCTCGATTCTAGGCTCAAAATGGGCTAAAAATTGACCCAAAACCAACCCTGAACGTCGCGACGTCAGTCTCCTCTGTTTCTGCACTCCTTACAACTTCAAGACGTTGGTTCTCAACATCGCGACGTTGCTGCAGCTCCCCTATTTTTACACCAACTTCGTAAGGCCATAACTATGTCATCTGAACTTCGATTTGGATGATCTTGGACTCGTTGGACAGCTTAGAGAGTGTAGAATCTAGATATGGCTAGAAAGAACACTTTAGAAATGATGATAAAGACTTCAGTTACAAAATTCTCCAATTGGTCACTTTTGAGCTCTCTTCTCTTCTTCCTTCCACTACCAAGAGTTATAACTTAATCATTTGAAGTCCAAATGGAGTAAATAAGGTCTCTTTGGAAAGCCTGAGAAGTCTCCTATCCATCCATATAAAAATTGTAGCCATTTGGGATCATTGTCCAGCCTAAAACATTAAAACACAGTAGTTGTTGTTGTGTATGTAGTTTGCTGATTTTTGGGCTTTATCTTTTTGTTTTTGCTCCATATTGGCTCATGGTTGACCTAATCACAAAATTGAACATTTAGAGCATTAGATCACTTATTTATATAATAAAACTACCAAAAAAAAAAGTAAAACATAGGGATAAAATGAGTATAAAGTGTACTCATCACCTGCCATATGGGACTTTTAAATGGGTGGCTAGTTGCAAATTGCTCATATTTTGGGGCTGGACGAACCAAACACTACTAATACTAAGAACTCAACCGAAACCCCTAGAGCAGTGTTTCAAATCAATTACATTCACCACCGCTTAACGTAGCCAACTATTATTCTCGTTGACAAGGGCCGAATAGTGCTATTTTTCCCATTAACAGGGATAAACTAACCAGAGTCAAATATTTCATTCAAAAATTCAAATCACAAAACATCATATATCCACATTTTCTTTCATAAACAAAAAAAATCTCAAAATACTTTCATGCAAAATCCCAATTTGAACTTACGGACAATCATGGAATAAAACAAATCAAACTTTTCCTCATTCAAATTACATAAAAGGCAAATAAATATTTTTTTCGAAAAACTATATAGATAATCTTTACGCAAAAACATGTAAAATATTTTCTTTCAAAATCAGATTAATATCCTCACTCAAATGCAAAGATTCTTTAAAATCTTGAATAAGCTAATCAAGAGAATCAAAAGGAATATTTCACCCCTAGAATAATAAGGAGGAACTATCATCATTAATTATTCACCTAAAATTAAGGTCTAGGAATCCTAACAATGTCATAATGTCAATATTATTAATCATAATAATATTTTAAACATCATAATTATTAATAATTTAATTAATGAGCTTCAAAACTTTTATAAAAGACAAATTCCTTCCTAATATAATTTCAAATATTTATTTATTTTATATTCTTAATTAATTCACCTACTCTACTAAAAATAATTATTATCAGTATATTTTATATCATCTTATCCCTCAATAGTTATCTTGATCACAATATTTTCTCAAATCATAACAAATATCTACTTGTCAAAAATATATCCTCAATTACTTATCAAATACATAAATTTATAAAACTTTAGCTTCCAAACTTGTTATATTTGTTTATTATTATTCTTTAGGAATTTATCATCAAATCTTTACCTCTTTTGTTTTTTTTTTTTTCTAAAATAATTGGAATATCTAGAAACTTTTTTTTTTCTAATATCAATCATTATCTAGACTTTAAGTTTTCTAGGCCTATTTTATGAAAGACTTTTAGACTTAATTTCTTTTAATATTAAATGATATTAACCATAACAATATGTTCATTTTGGCTTTTTTACTAAATGTCATTTTTTATCTTTTAAATCAGCACTCAACCAAAAAAATCACGATAGCATTCTACTTTGACTTTTCAATCCATTTGTCGGTTGTCACATACTTATTGATTCATCCCTATAATTTCTACTTTTTTCAGACAATCATAATCTCAAAGTATTTGTGGTCCCTACTATATTTCTTTATTTTTCTTTTTTCTTTTATTTTTTCTATACTCACAGCTGCTGTCCCACCCTTCAAACCCAAGATGCTGCAGCCTCCACCCATTCTTCCATTCTCAAACAATCCAATACGACACCACCAACTGTGATTTTATTTTTATTTTTGGAAAGAAAGATAGCTGAATTCCAACTGACTCTCCAAGCCGATATGGCAAACTTAAGAAAATTAGAGAATTTATACCAAGATATCAAGATATCTTGGAAAATAACTAATTAAGATCTTACCTTTCGAGTTGCTTTCTTAAACCCTAGATCTAACGTCCTAAGTCTTCTCGGAACCTTTTTCAAACAAGAAGACTATATAGAAAAGAACGAAGAGATTTATTACTACTAACAATATTATTTTATTTTTTTTCTAGAATGGAATCTAGGAGAAATCTCATCTTGAAAATTTTCTTCAAACCCTAGTTCTTGAATTGCTATGCTTAGGAGAGGGCTACGCAAAAAGAAATGAATGAACCCAAAGAATAATAATATATTTTTATTTTCTATTTATACTTAGGGTTCCCCTAACGAATTACCAATATACCCTTTATTACAAAATTACTTAATTGCCCTTTTGAAAATTCAGGGTATCACACCTTCACCCGTCATGACTCTTGTTGCTCCAAACCATATGACAAAGTCCTAGACTAAGTAGACTCCTTCTCGTTGCACCAGATCACATGACAGAATCTTAGATTGAGTTGACTTCTTCACTCGTCATGACCCTTGATCGAACATATTTTGGAACAACCTTGTGACAGCCCTTATAACACCTCTTTATAGCCACAATTAGATGATGAAAATATGCAACTGGGTTTTCCCTAAGATTATGTCAACACATTAACCTTAACAGGGTGTAACAATATTGCTCTTAGACCTTACAGATAAGTCATGCAAGTAATAATTTCATCGAATATTATAAAACGTCTATTGTACTCTTATTGAACACTGAATAATTTTCAAACAAAATAGTTAAAGCACGACGCAAATAAAGTTATGACAACAAAGGGAAGAAATTTTAGGGGAGAGAATAAGAATAATATAATTGGTTTGCTTGTAGGAATGACACTAGCACATTGATGAAATTATAGTGCAATTGTGGATTATCTATTTGGCAATATTATGTTCTTTGTTTAAAAACAAAAAACATAAGATACAATAAAATTCTTAACTTCTCCTTTCCTCCCTATCAAGATGGCCCCTACAACCTTCAGTTGTGCTCAGTCGGCTCATTATACTTATGGTAAACAATACAAAGCTTGAAAATTGTGACAAAGTCTTGTTTTGTATGATGTTGGGCCTGTTTGGTTCAGTTCACAGCCAGTAATTGATAGCGAGTGGTTGGTGCGGGTAGCTAATAGGTGGAATAGCTAATTATAAATTATTACTTAGTAAAATAGTTAATTAAAAAGAATCGATTGAATGTTAATTTACATATATAAACATGATGAAAAATTAAAACAAAGTGTGTATACAAAAAAAATAAAAATATTATTTATTTCATATATTATTTTTTCATGGTGATAAAATTTTCATATTATTTCATATAACCATAAATAAATCTTATAAATTCATAATCATACAAAAATTTATAATATTTTATATTACTTATAATTTATGAATAAATTTATAATATTATTTCATAAATAAAAATTGTAAAAATTTAACTATAAATAATATTATTTCATAAAAAATTATTTATGGTTATAAATTTTTATAATTTCATATTATTTTTTATGAATATAACATGAAATAAACTTATAACCAAAAAAATTCATATTATTTCATACAAATTATAAATTATAAGATTTATAAAAATCCTAAAAATTACGTAAGTATAGAGAGCATGATAAAAAGGGAAAATTTGTTATTTTTATAAGAGATGATAAGAAAAAAAAACTACAATTTGTAGTTTTTTCCCACTGGGAGTTGATTAAGGGTTTTTACCAAGCAGGCTATGAGAGCTTATTAAGGATAAGTCAGCTATCAACCCTCCAAATCAACTCAACCGAGTAGGGTCATTATATAAAATTGAGCTATTAGGAGGTATCATACACTCCAAAACTTAAGGGAAAAGTAGCTTTTCCTACATCCATATAAAAATATTTGTACATAAATGATCAAGTAAGAAAAATAGAGGGTTAATACATGCTCTCCAAAAATAATTATGGTTTAGTTTAAAAATCAAAGATGCCCAAAAAATCCTCAAACTGCCTTCTATTATGATAGTAAATAGAACAGTTATGATAGTAATTACAGTATATTGTAGTCGTAGATACGATAAGGTTACTAAGAAGAATATCTACTATCTAAATCTGTAATAAACTAATTTCTATCAATATGTATATAGAAAAACGAAATACAAAAAAAAAATTTGTTTCTTTTAGTAATTTGTTTTCTTACCTTACAAGTTTAACAAAATTAAATATAAAATAAAATTATGTTTCATGGAAAAAAATAGGAATATGGTGTTTTAATATTTGATTTATCCCTACCTATCATCTAACCTCACGTTAAAACGCCAACGTTTCAAAAGACAATTTAAATAGGGAGAGTCCCAGTTATGGGACAATTTACTGCTACTGTAATTAAAATATTTAATCAAAAAAAATTTTGATTTTATTCTAAATAAATAAAAATACATATTTTTAAATTTTTAATGGTTTTAAATTATTTAATCTTAATATAACTTGAAAATTAGTGAATAAGTTAAACAAATATATTAAATTTTTTTATTTTTAAAATTTTTATTTTTCTTTCTATTTTATTTTTTTATGGTTATTTTTAAATTACAGTTTAATCTTATTATTTAGTAAAAAATTAACTACATAAGTTTATTATTTAAAATAAATAAAAATTACTTGATAGAGTATTCTTATCAATTTCTTTCTTTTTCATTTCAATCCCTAACATTACCCAACAATCGAATGGAAATAAACAATCATTCTCATATAAGATTCTAAAAACTAATCCAAACACTATGAATGGAATCAAATTATTGATTGCATTCCATGAGAAAGAATAATGGAAAGAGATTCCTTTAAAAAAAAGGAATGGAAAGGGATTTGTCATCCCCATTTCCCATTCTAATGTACCAAACAAGTCATTGAAATAATATGATTAAGTACTCTCTCCTTAGGTCAATGTGCCTTCTTCACTGCATCTATCTTTTGTGCACCCGAAGGAGATCCCCTGCTCTCGACACAATAGCACTTAGACAATCTACCCAAATTTTACGTAATGAAACTCAATTAAAAAAAAAACTCCGTAATAAGGATGGAAATTTCCTCTGAACCCGATAAAGAAGCCGCTGCTTGATCCAAATAGAAGGGTATAAAGGAACATTTTAGACCCAATTAAATATTCGGGTAATTGGTTTTGGAGATTTTCATATTCGAGGATGGGGACGAGTCTGAGTATATCCTATCTATCCCCAACCGAATACCCGATTATATATATAGGTGAAAGAAAGTATATATATATATATATATATATATATATATATATATATTAAAAGTAAAAACATGTAGGATTTTAACCTTTTCTATCACAGCACAATAATTCTTATTACTATTGCAAAACCCCAGAAAATTTTAATTTTCTGAAAAATTCGGTCAAAATCCGGAATTTTTTTTCTAGATCTCAGATAACGAAACGGACTTTACCTTTGGAATCGTCTTGCGAAATATAGCTACCACGTCGATTTTTGTTAAATTCCGAGACAGTCGGAATTTCACATTTTTCTACAGCACCTCAGTAATATAAGACACTTTAAGATGAGATGAGTGGCTCACACTGCGGCCACATATCGTTCGTAAGATTTAGCCAAACAATCAACTCAAGTAAAGCATAGAGACAAATGACACCTCGAATGGACAACCTAGTAGATGGATAAGAAGATACAATTCAGCCCACCAGAATTTGGACTACAAATTTACAAAGTCATGACAGTTTTCTGACCCAACTTGAACTAACTGATCACTTTAAAAGAGAGGAAAATAAAAGAGAGAAGAGAAAGAGGAAAGAGATATGAGAAATTCTAGAGAGAGATACTCCCATTCTCTCTCTCTAAATTTCCGATCAAATCACAATTCGGCAAAGACAAGAGGGCAGGTGTTGATCCCCACTCGCAAGAGCTACTGCGCTGAAACAAGATTTGTGGAGTTTCGGCAACTTCGAGAGGTATGGGTTTTCTCCTACTTGATTTATTTTTTTACTAAGAGTCATTTTAATAGATGGGGATATCTTGAGGCCTGGATGGCCGTGTTTTCAGTTCCAAAGATTGGGACTGAGTGATGAAATCCCTAGAGTGGTCGGGGCTGACGCTTTGAGACTAAGGTCGGACTATTCATGACTTCATGTGTCAGTTTTCACATATTTTTGTGCAATTCCAAGACTGACTGTCAGGTTTGTTTATTAGCCCATGTATTAATTTTCGCAGCATATATGAATGAATAACATGTTGCTTATGAATGCTTAATATATGCATGCTTCGACATATTAACATGACTATTTCAAATGGCATATTGCATTTCATATGCACCAGGGTAACCTAGAACAGTAGGTAAGAGTGCATGACATGAAAAACATGGTTGTCAAATGAATTTCATGGAAAGATTTTCCGACACAGAACTTTCTATATTTCGAGAGTTGTCCAATAGTTCATACTCCGAGGACGACCCATGATTGTTTTCGAGAGCATCTAGTAATTCACCTCGAGAGTTGTCCAATAGAATTTTTATTGGAAATTGGTAATATGTTTCGTGAACAAAAACCTTTTGTTTTGAACAAAGGTTTTCTCACACTGCTTGTGCATGCGTGAGGGGAGTCGTGGAGGGCTCGAGAAGGGAAGGGTGAGTCACATTCTCATCCATAACATGTGCATTCGAGTAGTGGACTGCGGAATTCACTTGAATGTGTGTGTTTTCTACTGCATGAGCACTTAGGTGGGGAGTAACCTAATGTAGGAAAATTCAACCACTGGTAATGCTCACCCCATCGTGAATCCCCTCGTGCAATGTGGAGTATTCAGAAGATCGCAGACCTCACTAGAGGCCACTTTTGAGAAGAAAGCCGACATGTGGTTTTGATTATGTATTTTGTAAAACATGTATGAAACATTCTGATTGATACATGTTTGTATAAGAGTGTAGTTAACTCTTGAAACTATTGTAATATAATTATTATATTTTTGGTGAGTATGGATGTATAATCGATGTGGCTACTTGTCCTATGTTCGAGTCTCTGCAGAAAGACACTCTCATTTTGTGGTATTGAGACACTCAATGACTACATGTATTGGCGTGTCGACCTGATCAACGGACTGTCATGCATCAACTATTATACAATAAATTATTTTTAATATTCATGATTTTCAAAAACAATCATTTCATAAATTGAAATAAGGTATTTTTGTAAGGTATGGATACCTGATCCTTCGATAAATGTGGGGATTGGGATAAAAAAATCTAAATCCGATGGGATGAGGATCCACGGGGATGGGGATGTGGATAGAAATAATTAATGGAAATGAGGACGGGGAATCTAAAATCCTACCCAAATCCGACCCATTGTCATCCCTACTCCACAATAACACTCACTACCCATTCAAACTCCTCGACCTTTGAATCTTATGTTGGGAATTTTTAATCTATCATATGGGCTTATATGTGTATAATTGTGTATACAAGCTATCAAATAAGGTTGAGCCCAATTAAATAAAGTGATCTAATATGGTTTAGGTATTTTGGGCTTTATGCATCTAATTTAAGTGTGGACCTCATATGTGTAGAGACCGGGCTATAGTTTCTAGTTCTATGCTGGGCCAAACTAGAAATTATAAATCTAGGGTTTCAAACCTAGGGTTTCACCCTATATAAATGGTTATGGTCCCCAAATTAAAAGCATGCTCATTCTTATGACATCCCATCATCAAAGAGGATTTGAGAGCTGCATTCTAATTTGGAAGACAAAACCACAAGACTCCAAAGATTGATTTACCAATGGAGAATTCAGGTATGCTTCCGCTATTATTTGTTTGGTATACTTGATGATCTGGTATGAACAGATCCTGTTTTTAAGATATTAAAGATATGGTATGAACGGATCCTATTTTTAAGAAATTAAAGATCTGGTATGAACAGATCCTGTTTTTAAGAGATCAAGATCTGGTATGAACATATCCTATTTCTAAAATATTCAATTCTCAACATGTGGTATCAAAGCCTATGCTCATGATTAGGTCATCAAGAATGGTTGATTTATTGTCTTCATCATGAAATTATTTATGGATTCCGTTGAATATCAATATGGCTTTATTGAATTTGTAATTTGGTTTGGTATACATGAATTACACATGTATGTATATAGCTTATATTTTTATTGAGAATTTAGAAATATACTGCTTTATGTATATTAAAGATTAAGGTGATATGAAATAGATTGGGTTTAATTTACAATTTCGGTTTGATTTGTAATGACCTAATTCTTAATTTGGATGCACACCTGGGTATTCTAGATTTTGGTAATTGGTGGATATACATTAGTAATTAAATTAATCAAAACAATATGTTGCCAAAGCAAACACAGGGAAATTAATTAATTTTGAATATTAAAAGGGTTTTGTGTGTATGTTATTCATGCTGAATATTAATAGGCCCAAAGGGGTTGCTACTGCTCGGGGTCCAATTGCACATACGCCGTGGTGGTAAAACATGTGGTAATTCTTCAATATAAAATGTGAACATTAAGTCACCCAAAGAAAGGTTTAGTATTTGACATGCTTTATTATCAATGCTCGATCACTACACCAAGGTGCCCTTACAAGTTAATGCTTCATCCAAAGACTTAAACATTAATGTTATACTAAGTATCTTGTGATGGGGCCCTACCATTGTCTGTGATTAATTAATTTTGCATATTATTGTTTTGTATATGTGAGTAATTTTTTTTTTTTTCTGTTCTCTATTTAGTTCCTGGTTCTGCTGCAAATATCTCTGCCAATATTAATTCCATTCCAATACTTAATGGCAATAATTTCAAGTCATGGAAAGAGAACGTTTTGATTGTTCTCGAGGTCATGGACTTGGATCTTGCTTTACGAGTTGACCAACCAAATCCACTTACGCATGAGAGTACCTCTGACCAAAAGAGGGAGATGGAAGAGTGGGAAAGGTCAAACCGTATGAGCTTGATGATCATGAAGCGCCATTCCAAGCCAGGCACTATGTCCGAACGCATTACTACGGCAAAGGGTTTTGAGGATATCGAGAAAAGGTTCGCAAAATGAAAAGGCAACAAACAAAGACACTTTGAAGAAACTTATCTCAATGAGTGCTATGTAGGAAAAGGAAACATAAGGAGTATAAATATTATAAATGCTCACACCGTCTAAAATCGAAAGACTCAAGTCGAGTTATCCGAAGACTTAGTGCATTTTGGTTTTGATATCCCTTCTAACACAAGACAAGAAATTTAACAAAGTGAGCTATAACTCGCAAAAGGAGACACGGTCTCTTAATGAGCTCATATCACACTGTGTCCAAGAAGAGGAAAGGTTGAAGCGTGATAAGACAGAAAATGCTCACTTAGCCATGGAATCTAAGGACAAAAGGAATAAAAGAAAGAAAACTACAAAAGTTGCGGTTCTAGAAACACAAAAGAAACATAAAAATAATGAAAATTCGAATGGTTATTACTTTCAGGATCCTCAAGGTCATGTAAAGCATCAGACTCAATTATCACGCACAGGCGTGGAAAGAAAGGTATGCTCTTAGTTTGGTTTGTTCGAGGTTAATTCGAATTTCGCGACCTGCACAATACGGTGGTTAGATTCGCCGCAACAACCTTCACATTAGTGTGTCTATGCATGGTCATTCGAAGCTCGAAACCAAGTGATGATGAAAGATACATCTATGTTTGTGATGGAAACTTATGGAAGTCGAGGTAACTGGGACTTTTAGATTATTGTTAAGAACTGGATTTTATTTGGATTTGATCGAGACTCATGTTGTACCGTCTCTTAGATGGAATTTGGTTTATGTTCCCTGCTTTGACACATTTGATTATCGTGTTCATTCTGGAATGCAAAAAGCCATTCTTCTAGCAAAACTAAATTTGTTGGTTCGGGTCTTTATTACATTATGATAATCTATATTTGCTTGACTCTATTGCTTCATTTAATGAATCCTTGCATGTAAGTACAGTAGGTATAAAGAGTAAATTAACCGGTGAGAATTTTGCCTCTTTATGGCATAAGAGATTAGGTCACATCTCCAAAAGGAGAATTGAGAGACTTGTGTCTAATGGAATTCTCGATCCCCTTGATTTTATGGATTTTGACACTTGTGTTAATTGTATTAAGGGGAAACAAACAAACGTTAGGAGATTGGGTGTTAATAGGGCTTCAGATGTCTTAGAACTTATACATACGGATATTTATGGGCCATTCCCTACGGCTTCTTGGAATGGTCAAGCGTATTTTATAACGTTCATAGACGATTTGTCTCAATATGGCTACCTTTATCTTATTCATGACAAATCACAGTCTTTGGATGTGTTCAAAAACTATAAGGCTGAAGTTGAGAATCAACTCAACAAAAGGATTAAAGCGTCGAGTCGGCCAGGGTGGCGTACTATACTGAGATGTAATGGGGATCCAGTGAACAACGTCACGGACCATTTATAAATTCCTAGAGAGGAATGTGGTATCGTTCCTGATACACGCTATGTGATCCTTCTTTGTGAATGAATTGTTCTTTGAAAGGCGAAACATAACATAAGGATATGGTAAGAGTATGGTAGTCATTACACCTTACCGACATCACTCGGGTAAACATTAAGGCCATGATGTATATACTCAACGAGTTCAACTAAAGCAACGATAAACCCCTTATCGATTTGGATGAGCCAAGGCCTAGTTTGAAGCATTTTAACATTTGGGAGCTCCTCCGGCTAGGCCGCGGCCTTATAGGCGAATGAAAAGCGGACTCAAGAACTATCAGTTGTTACTTTATTGGATATTCTGAAAGATCTAGGGGTTACAAGTTTTATGATCCTACTACTAAGGCTATTTTTTAGACAGGAAATGCTCGGTTCTTTGAGGATGTTGAGTTTGTGGGGGGAGAAAAGATTAAGGACTTTGTCTTTGATGAGGAACATATTGAAATTCCTCTAATTGCTTTTGACAATGATCGGGTTCGGGCTTATTCTGATGTGTTCAGAAGCAATTCAAATCAGAACAATGTTGTAGATCCTCCTGCTCAAGTTCAACAAATTGTTCCAGAAGAACAAACTCTACAACCTCAAGAACCTATGCCATTAAGGCGATCCACTAGAGAGAGGAGAAGCGCAATTTCGGATGATTATGTTGTATTTCTCCAAGAACATGAGGTTGACATTGGTGTGGTGGAAGATGATCCAATCAACTTCCGTCAGGCCATTGAAAGTTCTAACTCTCAAAAGTGGATTGATGCCATGAATGAAGAGATGAAGTCCATGAAGGACTTGTACCATTGCTTGAAGGTGAGAAACCCATTGGTTGTAAATGGATATTTAAAACCAAGAAGGATTCAAAAGGCAATGTAGAAAGGTACAAGGCTCGTCTTGTCACAAAGGGCTTTACACAGAAAGAAGGCATCGATTATAAAGAGACTTTCTCTCCAGTTTCTTTGAAAGACTCTTTCAGGATAATAATGGCATTAGTGGCACATTTTAATCTTAAGTTACATCAAATGGATGTTAAGACGGCGTTTCTCAATGGTGACATTGATGAGACAATTATATGGTGCGGCGAAAACTTTGTGTCACGAGATACCCAAGCAAATGGTTTGCAAACTAAGAAATCCATCTATGGACTCAAACAAACATCGTCAGTAGTATTACAAATTTCACCAAGTTGTCATCTCATTCGGTTTTGAGATGAACTTGGCGGATGATTGTATATACCATAAGTTTAGTGGGAGTAAGTACATTTTTCTGGTTTTATATGTTGATGACATACTACTAGCCACAAATGATATAGGCTTATTGCACAAAACCAAGAGATTTCTATCAAAGCAATTTGAAAAGAAAGATCTTGGTGATGCCTCTTTTGTTTTAGGAATTCAAATATATCGAGATCACTCTCGAGGTATTCTTAGATTATCACAAAAGAGCTATATCGATAAGGTACTTAAAAGGTTTGGTATGTAGGATTGTAAACCAGGTGACACCCCTATGTCTAAGGGAGATAATTCAGCTTATGTCGATGCCCCAAGAATGACTTCGAAACTAAAGAAATGCAAAAGATTCCTTATGCCTATTTGTAGGGAGTCGATGTGTGCTCGAGGTTGTCTGTGTCCGGATAACGTACATTGTTGGAATTCTAGGGAGATACTTAAAGTAACACGAGTTAGATCATTAGGCAGCTAAAGATTCATCTGGTATTCCCTGAGAGGAACAAAGATTTCCATGCTCACATCGAGAAAATCGGATCGAGTTGGAGATCATTGGCTATTCGATTACGATTTGCGGATCTGAATGAAGTAGAAAAGATCCGCCCGGTACATATCTGCATGCTGGCTGAATATTTCTTGGAAGAGTTTTCATGAGACACTCATAGCTTCTTTACCATGGCGACAAAGTTTATAGCATGTTTGAGGCGTGACCATAGGATATGGCTGCGAAATTTTGTCACGAGTACGCACATTGTGGACTATTGAAGAACGCGAATATTTTGTGACAATAACTCGTGATTTTATATTCCAATAACGGGGCTTCAACAAAATCAGCATATTGACATCAAGTTCCTAATTGTTAAGGAGAGAGTTCAGAATGACCAGTTGTCTATTCAACACATTAGGACAAACTCCATGATTGCGGATCCGCTTACTAAGAGTGCCGCTAGGAGTCTTTCATGAACACCTTTGCTCCTTATGGGTGTTGTATATTTTCAAGATATTTAGTTTCAGTGGGAGTTTGTATTTTAGATGATTTTCAGTTATAAAGTGTTTGGTTTATTTTGTCTCTGAACTTATTTAAAATTGATCTCACTAAGGCATAAGGTAGGACCAGTTGGAAATAAGCATGTTGAGATCACGCCTTGTAATTTCCATACTACACATCAATGCTTGATCCATGTCATTTGGTTATATTTGCATATGTGACCATTGATGGGCTTAGTTACGATTAAATGTAGCAAAAGTCGCTTTGATCCTATGTTAGTATAATTGATGGACCGGATTGTTTGCAGATGCATTTGGTAATGATAGAAAAATTAGGAGCTTATAAGGTTGACACACAATTGTAAGGTAACGCATATAGCCCAAGTAGGAGATTGTTGGGAATTTTTAATCTATCATATGGGCTTATATGTGTATAATTGTGTATCTGAGACTATCAAATAAGGTTGAGGCCCAATTAAATAAGAGTGATATATAATATGGTTTTAGGTATTTGGGTTTTATGCATCAGGTTAAGTGTGGACCTCATATGTGTAGAGTAAGACTATAGTTTCTAGTTCTATCTTTGACCCGAGCTAAATTATAAATCTGGGTTTCAAACCTAGGGTTTCACCACTATATAAATGGTTATGGTCCCAAATTAAAAACATACTCATTCTTTTGACTTCCCATCATCAAGAGGATTTGAGAGCTACTACAATTTGGAAGAAAAACTCCTAAGACTCAAAGATAGATTTCAATGGAGTATTCAGGTATGCTTCCGCTATTATTTGTTTGGTATACTTGATGATCTGGTATGAACAGATCATGTTTTTTAAGAGATTAAAGATCTAGCATGAACAAATCCTATTTTTAAGAGATTAAAGATCTTGTATGAAACGGAGATCTGTTTTAAGATATCAGAATCCGGTATGAGCAGATCCACATTTCTAAAAGATTCAAATTCACCAACATACTTCAACATTAATATGGTATAAAGAAACACTTTGAAATGAATTATGTCTCCATATTTATCCTAGTGCTTCATTATCATTGGATTATCTCTTTGAATATTTTATTTTATCTCAAATATTATCTTCTTTAAATAATTTGCATTATCTGAAGTTTGTTAGAGTAATTTAACCACATCTACCACTTGAGAGGATAAGATATATTGGCGGAACTCTTAATCAAGAAGGCATGCATCCAAAGAAATCCTAAACTAAGGTGGCGTTTGTTTTTTTTACTTAATATTGAATATAACTTTTTTTATCTTAATATTGAATAGTACTTAATAGCATTAAGTATTAAATTGTTTGTTTTTTAATATTGGGTAGTGAGTAAGGATGGTAATGTGGCGTATTATTTTGGTTCCGCTGACCCATTTAATAGGATGAGTTTAGTTTAACTATGTCAGTTTTTTAATAGGTTTGGGTTTATTTTTAAGATAAAAGCCAGTTAGATATTATTACTCTGTAAAGCAGAGAAAATTAGAAATTTTCAAAATGGCAAAATGTTCATAAAAATAATAAATTGTCGTAAGGGTTGAAGCACAGAAAATTCTCTAGATCTCGAATAATGAAAAATTTGTCTTAGTTAAGTCGATCTCTCTCGAAATCTGATGACTTAGAAAAGTTTCGTTGGTGCAGGACAAGCGGAAATTTTCGATTTTCTAGGTGATAAGTTATCGATGACTCTAAGGATGATATTTTACGAAATCTCGAAAGTCGAAATTATTTTGGGCTAAGTTCGTTTCAAACCAAGTGACCGAAAAAAATAAATTATTTCGGGTGAAACGGACCTGAATGACCATCTTGAATATATAATCAAAATAATAATGACAAACCTCTATGAATATCTTAAAATAATTTTAATATTTTATTTTTGTATAATATGAATAATTATTTATTATTATGAATATTTGTAAATAATTTATAAATTCATAATATTTTTATTTTTATGAAAAATTTTAATTTTAATATAATAAAAATAAAAAGCAAATATAAAAAAATTAAAATAAAAATAAAAACAAAAATAAAATGTAAAGCTGAGGCGAGTTTGGGGAATTTTAAATACCAGTCAAGTGCCATTAATTTTTAAATGAGATAAGTTTGAATTTAAAAAATAAATGAGGCAGGAGTCGGGATGGGGACCGCCAATCTGACCTCTGCCGTTATCAATCAACAGTATTCGTATATTCTTTAGGCTGTCTTTGGTAGACGATGATTGAGTTTTCTTTATTTTTATGGAAAATTCTTTTACAGAATGAAAAAGCCAAATATTTTCCTTTTTTCTATTCATAACTTTTTTAAAAATTTCAGTAATAAGTCCGTGAAAATTTAAAAAAGCTTATTTAGCTTCAATGGTTAAATTAAAAACAAAACGTCACCTCGAAAGAAATTCTTCACCCGTTATGACTCTGGTTCAACAAAATCATGTGACAGTTTCCAATTTCAAGTAGACTCCTTTACCCGTTGTGACTCTTGTTGCACAAAACCACATGACAGAGTCCTAGACTCAGTAGACTCCTAGTTACACCAAATCAAGTGACAAAGTCTTAGATTAAGTTGACTTCTTCACCCATCATGACTCTTGGCCCAACATATTTTGGAACAATCTTGTGACAACCTTTATAACACCTCTTTATAGCCTCAATTAGATGAAGAAACCATGCAATTAGATTTTCCCTAAGATTATGTCAACACGTTAACTCAACAGGGTGTAAATAATACTACTCTTAGACGTTACAGATATGTCATGCAAATGATAATATCATCGAATATTATAAAACTCTATTGTACTCTTATTGAACACCGAATATTTTTCAAACAAAATAGTTAAAACACGACTCAAATAAAGTTATGCAATAAAGGGAAGAAATTTTAGGGGGGGAGATTAAGAATAATATAATTGGTTTGATTGTAGAAATGACATTAGCACGCGATGAAATTACATATACTGTAGATTATCTATTTGGCAATACTATGTTCTTTGTTTAAAAAAAAATATAAGATAAAATAAAATTCCTAACTCCTCCTTTCTTCCCTATGAAGATGACCCCTACAACCTTCAGTTGTGCTCAGTCGGCTCATTATACTTATGGTAAACACTACAAAGCTTGAAAATTGTGACAAAATCTTGCTTTGTTTGATATTCATCTGTCTGGTCTCAATTGATAGCCGGTAACTAAAAGAATACTAAATACAGATAACTAATAGTTATTTCTATTTATAAATTATTGTTTGGTAAAATAAATTTTATTGTGCTTATTGAATTGAAGTTAATTTATATATATAAACATGATAGAGAAATAAAAATCAAAGCATGTATATATAGAAAATTAAAAATATTATTTATTTCATTTTTTTTTTTTATGGTGATAAAATTTTCATATGATTTGTAATATAACCATATAAATAATTTTATAAATTTATAACTATACAAAAATTTATAATATTTCATATTATTTATAATTTATGAATAAATTTATAATATTGCTCTGTATTAACAAAAATGCAATATAAAATTTATAAAAATTTAATCATAAATAATATTATTTTCATAAAAATTATTTATGGTTATAAATTTTATAATTTCATATTATTTTTTATGAATATAATTTGAAATAAATTTATAACCAAAAAATTCCTCATATTATTTCATATAAATTATAAATTTTAACATTTATAAAAATCCTAAAATTACGAAATATGGAGAGAATGATAAAAATATATATATATAAATAATAATAAAAAAATTGTTATTTTTATAAAAGTGGAAAAGGCTATGATTTTTAGGTTTTTTTTTTTTTCCATAAGGAGTTGTATAAAATTGAGTTATTAGGAAGTCATCCACTCCAAAAAGGGAAAAGTAGGTTTTTCTACATCTATACAAAAATACTTGCAGGCTAATGAAATGATCATAGTTATTTGGTTTAAAAAGCCTGAGACGCATTTAGTAACTCAAACTGCCCTCTATTATGATAGTAAATAGAGCAGAACAGAGGGACAGTTTAGGGATTTTTTTTTTTTAACATCTTTGACTTTTAAACTAAATCACAATTATTTTTGGAGAGCATTGACACCCCCCTCCCTATTTTGCTCACTCATATACAAATATTTTTGTATGGATGTAGGAAAACCTACTATTCCCCTCCAAAAATCTTTCTAGTGATACAAACTACAAAGTTATGTATACCATCCAAAAAATAAATGAACAAATTGTAATTTGTATTATTAGATTTAAAATATGAATTAGAATTGAATGAGTAATAATAGTAGAAAGTTAATCTTCAAAATTTACAAATATAGCTTGTTAGCTTTTATGGGCTAGCACAACCCCGTCTAGATTTTTTTTTTTTTTTTTTTTTGACAGAAACTCCAGTCCAGAACTTTAATTGCATTTGAATTGGAATTAAACTTCTGGGTATGAGCTTTAACTCTGCCTCTACCCTGATCCCATATTAATGCATCCAGCCTTAGCCTTTAAATGAAGATCAGTTGAGGAAGTTGAGGAAGTTAAGAAATTATAGTACTGCTGGTAGGTTTAATGAGGCCATTCAATGCCAAATCTGAAAATGCAGAACCCGGCAATCAATATAAAGTTGTTCTAACCAGTGTTGGAAATGTTACAATATATCGTCGATATTTCGCTATCGCCATCCTCGATGGTAATATCAACAAACGAGAAGCTGAATGAAGGAAAAAATCGTTAAAATAGGCCAGCCGATATCGTAATAAGTTTAAGAGTGACGCGTTGATAATATTCAACACAACCAGCCGTAACAAAGCGACAGTTGTTTTGGGCTTTTTTACCGATATATCGGTCAATATCAGCAATATATCGTTGAAGATCCAATGAATGATATTCAGGAATACATAAGCGCCGAGATTTCATTCCGCTTTTCAAAATCTCCAACGGCTACCCGGGATCCGACGCCGTTCAATCCGTTGATCAAATGACCTAATTCAATCCTTTGATTCAATCTACCATATTTTTTATCTAACGGTGGATTTTGAATATTTGACTTAATCTAACAGCCATAATTGATTTCTAACAGCTAGATCAAAATCCAAAGGTTAGATTTGATCCAAAATCAAATTCACCATTACACCATTACGGCTTGACCAAAAACTATTTAATTTGACTCCAAAAAATCTATAAATAACCATAAAATCACTAGTTTTTCACATCAAACTCATTCACTCTCTCTCAAACGATTCTTGATTTGTGCAAGTCTTGGAGAGTAATATTGTAAATTGAACACATCAATCTTCATACTTGCCTCGAAGACTATCAGAATAATATCAATATGTATATTTGATTATTAATGTCATTTTTACATTTTTATAAAGTATTTACATGAATTTTAAAATATTTTTGTTAATTTCCAATATATTGATATTTATGTAAAAATATCCACCGATATATCTTTAATGTATATCCATAAAATCCATGTACCGATATATCTGTCGAAACCGATATGTTTAACCTGTTCTAACCCTTTATTAACTTGTACATACCCGCATCCAGGAAAAATTAAACCCTATTAAAGTCACATTTATAAATGGAGTTTGGTACCCTTTGCCAAATCTTCAATTTCTACCCTGAATATGTACACAGGCCATCTCGTTCAATCCTAACACTTGGTGACAATCGTACCATCTACAGTGGTTTTATTTATGTTCTTGATATGAATGGGAAAGAGGTGGTCTCACTATAAATACGTGTATAGAAGTTGTAAGCAAGTGTCCGGAACCAGCAAACTATAGTAAAAGAGCAGAAGCAATGGACTCACCGGTACCGGAAACCCTAGCAGTTGCCTGCATCTTCCTCATGCTACCAAGCATTTTCCTAGCTCAGAACTCGCCGGACGACTTTGTGATAGCGCACAACGACGTGAGGGAGACGGTTCCAGTGGGGCAGCCATGTCTGGCAGGTCAACAACCCCGCAGAGTGCATGCAGAGTCATACGCGGCTGGACCGGAGAGCCCGACTGCCGGCTTATGCTGTCCAACAGTGCAGATTATGGGGAGAACCTGTTTATCGGTACACCTGCGAACTATTCTGCTGCGGATGCAGTCAATGCATGGGCAGAGGAAAGGCAGCACTACAGCTACGACACCAACACATGCATGACAGGGCATGTTTGTGGGCATTTCACTCAGTTGATCTGGAACACGACGACTAGTATGGGGTGTAAGGAGGGTGCCTTGCTCTTTAGAATCTGGCTCCATTTTCATCAACTGCAACTATTATCCTGTTTGGTAATGTGATCGTCAAGCCTGTATTAGGAGATAGAGTATGTGGTGCCGACACCACTGGGGGAGGGGGGCTCAAATTAGGTTGGCTCCACATTAGTGTTACTGATGCTTCCATATGTTGTTCTAGCTGCAAGCATTCCCACAAGCGATACTTCTGCATGACCCCTTCCAGCTCAAATTATCTTCTAATTTGGTCTTTTTCAGTCATAAATTAAAAAACAATATCATCCATCGATTAAATAATTGACAATACTGTTAATTAAACATTGTCGCACAGAAAAGAAACGATGAAACTCAAAGATTTGAACTAGTTTCGGATGACCCCAAGCAAATGAAAATCAGAGGCAAAAACTAAAGTACACCCAAATGAAAAGGGTAATGAGAAAAAACCAAAAAATCATAACCCTATCATATGTCATACAAATGCCACAAATGGAACTGAAAAGGCTAATACAATGAACTTGGTTGATATACAAATGCACAACACAGAAATGGAACTGAAAAGGCTAATACATATATATATATATATATACACACACATATATATTGTGATTTCAGTACCTGAGAGAGGATTGCAATCAAGCACAGATAATTATGCATCAAACCAGAGAGCTGTCCAAATTCAGATATTATTCGGAAATGGATGGAAAGGCACTGAGGATAATATTACTCTCAAGTGTAGAAAATTTAAATGCCGACAACAGAGTTGGCAGGCTAAATAATAAAGACATCACAAATCTTCCATGACATTCAAAATTTAGAGGCTACTCACAGGACTGTTTTCTCCATGGACTATCTGCTATATATGGAATATGCCCCTGATAGATATTTAATGATAAGCAAAAATCCCACCACTGGATAAATTAAAGACTCAACAGACATTCAGCAAGCTCCCGAAAACCATCACGTAAGCTCCCTCCTTCCTGTAGAGAAAGCCCTTTCATACTTGCTGCAACCTTTATAATCCTGATACTTTCCTTCTCATTTCAAGAAAACAATCCACATGAGCGAATTATCTGTCCTACTTTCAGCAGATTCTCGAGAGCTCAAATAACCCTTTGGGCGCTAACCCCCATTCTTGGGCCATAATTTCCCTGAAGAATCCCCTTGAGCAGACTTGATCTTTATGTTTCACAGGAGAGCGCGCTTTATTATTATCTGGTCACCATTTTTTCATTCTGGTTGTCGCGTGTCATCATCATCACTGTCATCATCATCAGACGAGCTATCTTCAGAATCTGTTCCACTACTGCAAGAGCAAGAGGAATCAACAATGAAAACGGCAATAGATCTCAGCTGCTGCCACAGCCTCAGGAGTGTTGAGATCAGCAATACCCAGCATCAAATCCTATGATTGGATGCATCCAACAATTACAACCCATTAGCTGCTAGTTAATCTAAAGCCAGGAAAAAAATGAAAAAACAAAGACAATATAATTCATTTACCATCTCAAATCTGATTCATTCCCAGTGAGCACTCGATATCATAGTTCTTACCAGAATTGTCCTACATTTTAACGAGTACATGATAATCTTAAAAATAAAAATAAAATGCACAGAAACCAGGCAAACAATTTAGTTTTCCCTCATTAGGTTCATATGCATACCTTCGCATCAAGATCCAGCCTTTTATTAGCTTCTGATATGACTCTTAGGAAATCTTTCACTTTTCCCAGAACTGCAGTAAATAAAGAAAGTTGAGCATCAAATTCTGGGGAAAAGCATATTCTAGAGAAATGTTCAGTAAAATGTGAAAATTTATTGTCATGAATCTTGCTGCTTTCCCTTCATCAATATAACCTTAATGTCAGTTTATCCTCCCAAGTCCCGACCAAAAATTAGTCATCAACACCCATGATATCAAAAGATATCAAATGACTTGATCTTTGAGATCATAATTAGAAATATAGCATATGCTACATACTAATGAAACAAGGAAAAAGAACGCCAATCATATAAATGAAGTGGGTTCTTGCACATCAAGAATTACAGATATGGCATGTATGAGATAACATAGAGCCCACAACCAGGTGATCGCTCCTCAACTAAATATCAATCACAACAATATGAAGTTCTGAATTATGATAATGAAAGATTTTATAATCAGGCTCCATTTGTTATCACATCTGAGGGAAAGACACAGGAAAAAGAAGCAAAGAAAAGGCTAAGGAAAATAAATGCACCTGAGGACAACATTTTTTAACTCTCCTCAATTTTCCTCACTTATTTAGAACAGAAGTTAAAAGGTGATTAAATTGAACAAAGTAAATTCTCCTAATCTCACTATATTTCTCTTTTCATAATTTTTTATTAAACAAGGTAAATATCTTTGTCCTCGCCTCATTGTTCTGAGTTTCAAACTTTAAATACTTCTATTGAAAGGGGAGAAAATTCAATCAGGGGATAGTGTGACCATGTTAGCTTTTATATATCTAAAAGAATTTTTTTTTTTTTTTTTTTATCGATGTTGTTAAGATATCGACCAAAAAGAGAGTGCAAGGCCAGACATATACAAGAGAGACCACAAAGGGCCAACAAAAAAGAGATAGAGAGAAAGAAGAGCCAAACAAACCATCCCAAAAAAAAAGAAACCACACCCTAGGCATAGCCATAGAACCTATATAAGAGCAATCAAACAAAATCGATATCCGCCTTTGGAATAAACCCAACCCATGTAAACAGCGATCGGATAACTGAAAGCTTTAGTCTGAGCAAGGAAAAAGTAGAGTCTTCAAAAATTATTCGTTCCTCTTTCCAGATAGCCCGTAATAAAAGGATCAGCTTCCAAATAACCTTGTAGCTTCCTACGTGGAAGTGCATCTAGCTTTGAATAGTCTCACAAAAGAGCACAACACCAAAGGCAGAAGAAGATTAGGTCCATCTGGCCCCCTGTATCGCTTCAGCTTCTGGACAATACGCTCTAGCTTCTTCCTCCTTTACAAAGTGACATTCTGCCGGGCTAAAATGAAAACCCCATTTCTTCAACTAAGCTTTGCGGTAAAGAACCCCAACTCCCACTACACCTCCTCCTTGAAAAACCAACTGGAAGGGATATCCCGGTTCAATAACATTTTATGGGACTTTATGGAAACTCCTTCCAAACAACCAAAGTAAGCTATAACCGTGAAGGACCCCGACACATCCCCCTTCCAAACCAAATTATCCTTTTCCAAAGGAGAAATTTTGATGTTGCTAGTCACTTCGATGAACTCCTGAATAGGTTCCAACTCCCAATCATTAAAAGACCTCATAAACTTTGGATCCCAAGCTCCTCCACCATCTTCCCTCACCCAAATCTCAACAACCTTTGCCCCTTTAGAACCGGGGTTATGCTATAGGGCCTGGAAAGTATCAGCATAAAGGCCTTCACACAAGTGTCTTCCTAGAATCTGATTTTCCTACCATCCCCTGCCAAACTTAAACACGCCTTTCTGTCGATCGGGCCTTTTGCAATAGATCTCCAAAGACCAACCCAAACTTCCTCTGTGGTAAGGAGGAACCAAATTTCCCCATTCTATGATGAGCCATACTTAGTATTAATACATGATCTCCAAATAGAGTTATCTTCCATCGCAGAAACCTCCAAGCCCCCACTTTCCTAAAGCTCTATTTAGGAGGTCAACCCTTCCGATCCCCAAACTATCCTTTCCTCTCCCCTCGGCTTATGGAGTTCCAGGTCCCCACTAGGTAAAAAAAAAAAAAAAAAAAAATGATTTTTCTAATCGTAAGCCTCCTCCCATAGTAAGTAGCATCCAGGTAGACATTCGCAGTAGAGAACAAATACACTATTAGATAGTCCCAATTGACATCCTGTTCCAAACAATCTTAAATACTTGGTTGACTTTGAAAGCCCTCAAGCCTAACCAATTGTTTAGAAACTCCAACAATCTAAAACTAAGATATATAACCACAAAAACTGAGGGCTACTAAAATTCAATTATTAAAAATGAAACAAAATCAAATAAGCTCCCTAAATTTTGAATAATAAAAGATTGCATAATTGTCTAGTAGTGGCACTGGTTCGTCAATCTGTTGAGCACCAATCGATGGGGTTAGTTTACATAGGGTTAGTTTGATACACATAGAACCAAATCCAGCCAACTGTGGTGAGAACTATCAATTCCTGCCTCAATATATGAATAATGAACAATCAAATCGATATATTTTGTTTACTTGGGATAAAACCCAAAAATGGCCGGGGTTGGCTCAGGGGGCAAGGAAATTCATATATTGCAACATTATAAAAACCATAGACTCAATTCATACCACATTAGAAACAACTAAGCTTTCCAGAGTTACGCTAACATACTAAATTACTAATTATAGAACGCATCACCCTCGTTTGTTCAAAAGTATGAAGAATCGTAGAAAAATTCATTATTTCCAAACCATGAAAACTTACATTAGAGGAAAGCCAATATAAGACACATGTCTCCACAAGGTTATGGTAAATAACTATCTATTCAGTTTAGTTTTCCATATGTTTATAAAAATAATTGTCTATTCAGTTTAGCTTACATCCAAATTTGGAACAGGAAAGTGTAGAACAAACCAGTCCAATTTAGTTTTAAGCTTACAAAACTGAAATGACAAAAAACCTTGAAAAACTCAATCAGTTTGGATAGTTTTTCTGGATCACTTGCCTTTTTATACACCTCCAGTTCCAGGTAATAGCCATGAAGATGAAATTAAATACTAAATAAGAGTTTATCCCCCTTCTCTTAGAGGTTAGAGCTCTTGAAAAAAAATAAGAAATAAAAGGAAAAACAGAGAAAGAAAGAAAGAGAGAACACAATACTAAAAACATCAAACAGCTAACAAAAGCAATCCAAAAACACAAGTCAATCTCATTTAATCACAAAATTTTTGTTAATTAATAATAAAATAAGAACTCTAAAGCATCTTTTACAAATGGACATCTTTTCCATACATAATATGTAGAATGGCTAACACATCATTTTCTATGAATCAAAATGAAACAAAATTTTAGACTCACATTGAACCAACTAAAACAGAGTAGCAGATTATTTCTGAAGAATAAAATTATTGGAAAACAGCCACATTACATGACTCATGCTTAATTGAAAACTTCATGAAGAAGTTCCTGAGGGGTATCCTACTGCAGATTCCGTGGAATTCAAGAAAGATGAGATAAGGGTTTGCAGAGCCATGAGCTAGAGGGAGAGGTACTAAATAAAAAGATCCCACAAAACATGAGACATAATGGCGAAACGAGACGCGTTAAAAGATGATTAGTTGGCACACAGACATCCACCTGAAGTGAACCATGCTTACACACCCACTTCCTGCAAGTGCACACTTAAATGAGTTCTTAAAGAGTAGGCATTAACAAGTAAAAAACATGAAAAAGGAGGTAAATTAGCACATTATATATGATATTAACCAGCCTAACGCAATGAATTATGGTTTCTAATTTATAGCAACAATGTTTTTAAGCAATGTTTATAGCAAGGGTTTTCCTTTTTTCCTAAAAGAAGGCATGTTAGGTGTAAGCTCAGAAACCATAGGGTTTTTTTTTCTTTTTTTTCCCCTAAAAGAAGGCATGTTAGGTGTAAGTTTGTGAACCATTGAGAGTATAAGCATTTGAGGCAATTAATTCAATTATTCACACATTAGGAGAAATATATATATATATATATATATATATATATATATATATATATATATATATATATATATATATATATATATATATATATATATATATATATATATATAATTAATATAAAAATATAAAACTAAAATTTAAATTATATAGATTATATAATGAATTTTATGTATATTAAATAATCTTTATAGATTAGGTTTATAAAGAATAAACAATAAAAAAAAACAATAAAAAATAAAGAAAATATATCTTAGGTTTGCTAAAAAATAAAAACAAAAGAATGGAAAACAAAAACTAGTCATTGTGGAGAAGGTATGGATGAGAAGAAAGAAGAAAGAATAAAGAATAAAGGCAAAAGCATAACTGAAATGGGAAGGCACTGACTATGACGAAATGATATGGGTCTCACCCAAGTTAGGGTGTTACTGAAGTGAAAAGTGACAACGAGGTAAGGGTTTCATAGACTCATGGTTAAGTTTTTCTTCAAATTCTTCTATCTCAGTTTTCAATTCTCTTACGTGATTTTATAGGATTAAAAAGTTCTTCAGATTTTTCTTTTAAACGCGATTCATCTTTACTTAGAACCCATATAAGCATACACGTCAATCTGAAGTGGCTAAAGCAATCTGCAGCATGCCTCTACCAGACCTTTCTAGGAGTTCTGCACTTTTTTTCAACAGCAAAAGGTTTTTTCCACACTCCTCACCCTGAGGCGCACTTTAAGGCACACCCTGAAAATGCCTTGAAAATCTTGTACTGCACACACAAAGACAGGAAAACCAATTGCCTAGGAATTTCTACATGTAACAAAAACGAAAAATTCAGGAGTTTAACGCCACACAATGTTGCATTACTAGAACCACAGCTGCATAAACCACCAACACTGAAACTTTAAAAATCACATGAAAAGGTTTTTTGATAACTCACAAGAACTAACATAAGTCTAAAATGAAACTTAAAAGTTTGAAGTCCAATGTATCTTAATTCTTTTGTTCCTGTTCCAAACAAGTAATTATATTTGAAGAAAACAGAGGAAAAATAATGCAATCTTTGTACACAATATATATTACATTCTCCTATTGATGCCATAGAAATAATTGCCACGCAAGAATATATATATTACAAAAAATCAGGAGGAAGTTTCCTCTTAAGTTTTCACTCACTGTGGGATTAAAAAGAGAATAAAAAAAAAGGAGAGAATCAACAAACTCATTTCCATTTCTACATAAAAACAATACACTTCCACAAAATTGAAAATGGACAAACAGATTTCATTAAAATTACTGTATTCAGAGCAAATTTGGATTTAATTTGGAATTCTAGCTCAGTGGGGCATGGAAATCTTGCTTTGCCAAAGAACTAATTTCCCTCTCAAACTTAAGCTTCCAAAATAATAGTATATAAAGCCATTAAACATGTTAATTGAATTTGCACACCAATCCAATTCTCAAGACCCCACCAATGGTGCCTAAGCCACCCTCTCTCTGCTCCGGTTATTTTAAAAAAGAACAATTAAATAAATAATTTCCCTTAAAAAATTCTACGCTTAATCAAAAATAATAATAATAAAAACAAACAAATTTCAAAGCCCGATGATTTGTCTGTCAAGACGATGGGAATGGAGCAATCTATTCCAGATAAGATAAAATGCATTATATGCGTAAGAAGAAAACAAAGAAACAAACAATAAACAAAAAGAAAATGAAACAAAAAAAAAACAAATTCAGAAATATCCTTAAAAAATCACAATATTAAAAAAAGAAGAGAGAGAGAGAGCAAAGCCACCTTGGCTTGAAGGAAATGGGGTAGTGATTGGTTCTCCCTTAGGGTGATTAGGTTTCTGCAGCTTAGACTCTGACCCATTCTTGCAAACAAGAAGTGTGGATTCTGCAGCATAGACATCAAAAAAAGGTTATTACCATATAAAGTTGCCGATAACAACCAAAAGAATGACAAGAGGAAAAGAGAACCTAGAGGTGAAGAAGAAGAGACCTTATGCCCAAGTGCAAAAGATCATTGCTGTGGTGTTCTATCTCTCTCGCCTTTCTCTTCGCTGAAATGTTCAATTTTTCGCACGCACAACTCAAGCCAAAAGCAAAAACTTCTTTGTGAATCGAATAGGATTTCCAATCTAACCTTCCGTTACGAAGAGAGAGCTCTTAGGAGGATCGAGAGAGGGCCCGAAAAACGCTCGGGTCTACGCTTTGTCGCAGTGGAGGGGCAAGGAGAGGGCGGAAGAAGGAGACGGGGTGGGGTGGGTGGGGCCGAGGGTTGTTTGGTCCCGCGCCTAAGTATCGCACGTGAGAGGAAAGAAGAAAGGGGAGAGAGAGAAGACCGATTTAAAAAACCTAAAAATATCTTTATTTTTAAATTTTATTTATTCTAATGAAAATAAATATAAAATATATTTGATAAAAATTAAGTTTTTAACATGATTTAGGGTTTTAAAAAACTTAAATTATCACATTTAAATAGGGGTGTAAACGAGCCGAGCCGAGTCGAGCTTTGAACATTTGAGCCTGGGCTTGTTTATTTTAAGCCGAGCTCGAGCCCGAGCCTGCTTCTCCAAATGCTTTTTTAGCTCAATGAGCTTAGCTCCAAAGCTCGAGCCCGAGCCGAGCTTATAGCTTTTTGATCAAATAATATTTTTGGGTTGACCTTTTTTAACTTACCAAGCATAAAAAAAATGAGATGATAATCTCACTATTATGTCACCATTAAAATATAGGGATAAGCGTATATAACCGTGAAATTACTCCTTCCTCGCTTGAGGAAAATAGGCTACAAGGAGAAAAATGAGAGAAAAGGAGAGAATGGCGCTTATCGAGGTGTTTTGACAGCTTAGGGTCCTTATAGGACCTTTTCTCATAGAAGATAAAAATCGCTACGTATTTCTTTGAAGTAAAAAATATCTAATCTAATTAATTTGCCAAATGTTGGCGCTTAGATCCCATAGTGGGTTCTTCCCATATAAAATGAAAATCAAGCTCACATGCTTAATTTGAGAATTCATAATGGGATCGTGTGGCAAGAATGCTCCCCTCCAAAGTTGCCACACCCCAACCAAGAGATAACTTAATCCTAATATCCTAACACTTTCAATAAATCTAACTACATAAGCTGAGTTAATGCTAGAGCAATGTGATATTCTTATTGTGCTTGATCGGAAAAAAGTCTTTTATTTGCCTACATTCCATGCAATTGAGATTTGGGCCAATAAATACAGGATGACCACTTATTGACTTTCAACCATCTATATCTCTTACGGTCTTACCCAACCTACATTTATGTTAACAAGTAGTAAAATAAGAACACATCCTAAAGTAGTAAGGCCGACATGAATTGTACCCTAAAATGCAAAACTGATACAGCTTCAACCTTCGTACCTACTATAGGATTGTGTATGAATTGACGAGCTTAATTGATGGCTAATGTGATCTCTAAAAGTCAAAGCATTGTAAGCAAGGCCGAATTGTGTTTTGATGGGCATGGGAGTGAAATTAACCTCATAAATTGAAAGTTTTGGAAAATTTTCGTTGGAAGGGAGGGGAAAAAAGGAAAAATTAAAAGTCAAGACAGGACTGAACCTGAAGTGGGAGAACTTTTGTTACATTAATAAAGCATTGCAATTGTTGTTTAAACTTTCAATTCCAATTCCATGCCATGGTACCATGTGCAGAAGTCTCCGGTGAGTCCTTTATTGTTGGCTCACAAATATGTATCTATTGATCAATTGTAAATTTTAAATTTAGTATTTTCTCACAAACACTGTAATTCTCGATTATGAAGTACAGGAACACTCTACTACCCTGGAACACTGTAATGCACTACACTCCACTGCACAACATAAGTTGAATCCTTCCAAACATACATCATTAAAACCTACCAGAAAATTACTTAATATCTCCAAGCTTATGAAGATTACACAAATTAGTGTAAACTGTTTTTTGCTTGAAATTGTAAGTAGCCTTTGAGGGGCAGTTTTGGCTTTTGGGTGAGAGCAATTTCTCCACCAGTTTTGTAAGGTATTCCATTTTCTCTCTCTGGAGTAAGCACTCACTCGAAGGGTGCCAAACCCCTGCCTACATTTTTTTTTGCAGGTTGTATCACTTAATATCATTATCGCCAATTGTCTTGAAGAGATTATCTATGACAAGATTCCTGCTCCTCCACGTTTTCTTGGTGATTCAGAAAATATAAATCCAAAATACAACATGTGGCGACGACGAAATCGCCTTGTAATGGGTTGGATTCATTCGTCCTTGACAGAAGGAGTGATTGCACAGATTCTTGGACTTGAAACTGCATTAAAGATCTGGAAAGCCCTAGAAAATTTTTTCTCAGCAGTCTCTAAGGCTCGTATCATGCAACCTCGTTTCCAATTACAGAAAACAAAGAAATGAGGAATAAGTATGACTGAATATCTGCTAAAAATCAAAGTTGTTGCAGATAACTTGATTGCAATAGGAGAAAATATCACAAAACAAGATCGAATTCTCTACTTACTTGCAAGACTTGGAGCAGAGTATAATTCTTTTGTCATTTCAGAGTATTATTGGGCATCAATTAAATGATTAAATCAGAGAGAATACCTTGAATGATTGTATTTGTAGCGGCGATTCGACGAAAATGGAGCCGAGAAAATCGTGATGAGCGCAGTCGGCGTCGCCGCGTAGGGAGAAAGGTTGAGATGCAGTCGACGTCGCCGCGTCGGGAGAGAGGCAGATCGATTTGGGTCGAGATGTAGTCGACGGCGTCGCCGTGTCGGGGAGAGAGGAAGTCGGGGACGACGGGGTAGATAAGCAGGGTCGGGGACGACGGCATTCCAGTCGGGGTCTGGGAGTGGGGACGACGATGGGGAGACTGGAGAGTGAGCGACTCTTTTAGTTTAGGGTTTTATTTTCATATATTGCAGTGCAAAACGACGTCGTTTTGCACCGATAATTTATTAAAAAAAAACTAAACGACGTCGTTTTACGATGCTCGCTTGCGCCTATTAGTCGGCTCGCTCGCGAAGAAACAAGCCTAATTTAAATTCAAGCTTGGTTTGTTAGCCATTTGCGCCGCTTCCGAAATGAGCTATTCGAGCCAAGCCCAAGCCCGAGCCTCGCGCCAATTACTGCCCTTACATTTAAATACAAATATAAATTTAATTTTGCGCTTTTACTGTTAATGAGTTTTTTTTAAATTATGAAACGTATATTTATTTCTCTAAAATTCTTTATTAAATGTAAAAAAATGTATTTACATTTTTAAATAAGATTTATGGTTATTTTTGAAATTTTAAATATTAATAAGCAAACATAAAACAAAAAATAAATTTAATTGTTTTTTATTTATCTTAGCATGAAATGATAAATAAAAAATTTAAATCTACCTCAATACACTTTTGAGCAATTACATGAAAAATTATTATATATTAATTAAATTTTTAGATCAAAGACCATCTAACCTAAGCAAAATATTAAGCTATAAACAATTCTTTATCAAAATTCTCATACTGCTAAATGATATTCTAATTTATATATTCATTGCATAACTAATGATGATGATTTTGAGTTTTGTGGTCTAATGATGATGATTTTGAGTTTTGTTGTAGTTTCGTACATAATAGAGAATTGTATTCTATCTCCTTTAATAAATAAAAAATTAAAATTTCCTTTAATAAAAACTTTATATATTTCAAATAAATAACTTCTACTTTCCTCATGTCATAACTATTAGGAGAATTCCTCAAAAAAGAAAAAACTATTAGGAGAATAGATAATATTAAATATAAGATATTTTTATTTTATTAAAATTTTAAATTTGACTCATTTAATGGTATTTATTTAATAATTTATACAATATTTTTATACTTTAAAATTTTAATTATATTATTTCACGATCGATTGATACCATGTCGATACATGTAGATCGATACGACTGATCCTTTGAGTCACTATTAGTTACTTCCAATTCTTTGAACCATGAATCAATGTGCATGTAACTTTAATCAAGTAACAACTCTAATATCTTTTGCCATGCCCCTCTAAGAAATATTTTCTTAGAATCAAGGGTTGAGGGAGGAAAATTAGCATTATTTTTTTAGGGAAAAACAAGACTTCAATTTCAATTTTTCGTAGAAGCATCTATTTCCTTAAGAGGGCATAATTGATTTGAAGAATACTAGCACAATTGTAAGACCGTGAATTCATCAAGCTTTCATGAGAATAGTAAATTTCTCGCTGATAAGTTTATGATAAGCCTGACTCCAAACGATCAAACGAATAAGAATTTCAAAATAAGCCCCAACATAAAAAAATGTTCATAATAATATAATGAGTCTAAAGAAACCGAAACTACTCAAAACGAATTAGTTTAAGGGGCTTTGACGCGTCTAATGATTTATGACGAAATGCCCTTTTTACTTAAATAGTTTTAAAATATCTTGTAACCCTAGAATTTTTCAAAGCACGCTCATGATAGGAAATAAGTTTAATTAGAGTATTCCATGGTCAATTTTATGATTGGATGATCATGGAATATTTTCGGAGTTTTATCGGTGTAGAGGTATTATTTTCAAAAAGGGCATTTAAGTCATTTAATGAGTAAGCCTAATCTAAGTAAGCAAAGCAAAAACCAATATAATGGTGTCATGTAAGTTTGGTGTTCCATGTAATTAAAAATGGACCTATGAGAGGTTTCTATAAATTTTGATATTTATCATAAATTACTCAACTTAACTATGGTTAGTGGATGAGTTAAAGTTAACTAAAGTCAAACTTAACCTTGATTAGGTAAAGTTAACTAAGGTTAAAAGGATATTTGTGTTAGCAAACCATGAAAGTTAGTTAAGCCTAAATATGGTTTAAGTTAGTGGGATTTTATAGAAGAAAGCTGAATTTACCATGACTATATTAAGACATGACCAATGAGAATGCAAGGATGCGAACTAACGACACGTATACTAATTTAAGGAACAATTCGGAGGCAACTAGGCATGAAAAAGTATCATTTAAAGTGCATTTGGCTTGTCTTTTGGGTGCATACGGGTGAAACCAACTTTGAGAAGCAAAATTGGAGCAAAAAGGAAGCAAAGCAAGGGAGAAAATTATGCAGCCCCTTTCCAAGATATTCAAGTGATTCTCGTGTCATTTCAAGTGTTCATCATGTCCATGAAGGCCTCTGATCAAAACCCTGCGAGGAATCAAGTTTTAAGGTGAGATCACTTACTAGTCTATGTGAATTTGAAGGTTAATGGAGGAAATGGTTATATTATGGTGTAAATGAGTTTTTTGGCATGTCTTTATGTAGATTTTAACAAGAGATTTCATTGGAATTCAAGTTAACATCAAGACACCAAAACTCTTAAGGTAAGCAAGGGTTTTATGATTATTTATCTAAACCTTCAATTGGAGTTATATTAAGGTTTTTAACTATTAAATTGACACAATTCTAGGTTGATTTTGCTAAGAAATTGAAAAGAATGAATGAGATTACAAGGATTGTAATTTTAGGTCAACCTGGATGTTAATGGGAAGCATGTTGTTTGGATTAGTTTAATGATTTAATGACATTACTTGAATACTTGAAGGGAATTAACAATGAAATTAAAAGTTGAAAAGAAAATTAGATATAGCATGGAGAGGGTTAGGCCAAGAGAGGGTTTAATTGGAAATGCATTTGTTTGATTTAGTTTAAGTGAATCAATGAGATTGGATGAATTGTCAAATGTAATTTGTTGAAAGAAAAGGGAAGAAATTGAAGAAATAATTATGAATGTGTGACATGTAGGATTTGACCACCTTAGGAGAAGTAAGAAAAAGTTGAGTTTCCATTGATTTTAATCAATTGGAAGTGATTAAATGCCTAATGGAATGTGTTAGAATTAAAGTTTTAAGAAAAAGAATTTATTAAGGTATAAATGTAATTTTTGCTAACGTGAAGGGCATTATGGGTTTTTCACTTTAAGCATGTTAATGACTTGATTTAAGGCTTGTAATGATGTTGTCATGAGTCTTGATTTAATTGGAAGTGAATTTGATAAGTTGAAATTAAGTTGAATAAGAAATGCTTAAGTGTTGTTTTCTAATTTAATAGAAAATATATTATAAAGTTAATGGTTTAATTGAACATGATTAAAGTATGAATGTTAAATGAATTTTATAGATAATGTGACTTGTAGGAGGAAAGTATTTAAGGACAAAGGTGGAGGTGAAAAGTTTTAAAGGAGGAAAATGGCTTAAAAACTAAAGTGAGGGAAAAATATAAATAAGCTTATGAATATATATATATATATATATATATATATATATATATATATATTAATGTTTACAAATATATATGTTTTCATATCTTATGTTATACATGTTTAAATGAAAAGGAAATGTGGTTTTTGACTTTAATTATGCGAGAAAATATGAAATGATTATGGTTTCATGGTTTTACAAAACATGATTTGTTCTATATAAAATAAAAATGTTTATGAATATATATATATATATATATATATATATATATATATATATATACGATAGGTTTAAAAAAATAAGGCTCACAGCCCACTCACTAAACTCGCGAGCAGATACGCCCATCAAAGATTCGTGCCTTTCACGCTCAAAGATCTGCCTTTCTTTGCATGGCACCCGTAACGGTCCAATCCGCTTTTGCCCCAAAGCGCCGATTATGGGAAGTCCCCAAAGATACGAAATAAAATAATCCTCACACATATTATCCTACAAATCCAACCAAATCTCATCAATAAGGAAAGAAAGTATAATAATGTACTCTCATCATCAAGCCGGATCCCCCAATAAGGAAGGAAGATTATCCCAAATAAACTGCTCTTTCTATATCCTTTTCCAAATCCGATATCGATATTAAACAAGAAATATCACATCCAATGGGAATGAATCCTAATCACAATCCAACTGGTAGAACATCTACTATAAATACGCGCTACCCCCATCGCCGAAAGCCGCATTGAGGCTCATGCCACACAAACATACGCAACACCTTCGCCTCTGGGCTAGCCTCTTTTTCTCCTCGTGAAAGAATCGACTTAGGCACGGAGCGCCACGGGCGGCTCCTGCGAACCTCCCTTCTTCTTGTTTTCGCAGAGTGCCACATCCGCAGCTTGTAGACCAAAGACAAATGATCCTATTTCAAATTTCGAGACGATTCTAGAGCCCGCAGCCTAAGCCCACAAGAATCCAGTCCATTTAATCCACTCCCTATACGCCCAAACTTAGCTCCGTTAAAAGTATCATCAATATATATATATATATATATATATATATATATATATATATATATATATGTTTATTTGAAAATGTTTTATGCTTGGAATTCATGGTTACCCTAATTACAAAAGATAAAGTTAAAGGAAAATCGATTAAAGTGCTTTTAAGCGCGCATGGTGCATGGTAGCGATATGATTTTTTTATAGATGGAAGGGAGTCATGGCATATTGTCGCCGACGCGAAAAGACAAAATAAGTACCAACGCACGCATGTGATTTATTCTATGTCAAGAACGGTATTTAAAAAAAATGCACGATGATCGGAGGTTCCTTTGGCTCCATCGTGATCGGCAAGACTATTTCATCTGGTGTTCTTTTCATGGGCCAACTAAGTGGTTAATGGTAAGCGTGGTTCCATTGGATATGACAGATTCAAAAAGAAAAGAAAGTAAAGTAAATGTTTATTGAAATGAAATATTTATACAACTGCTTTTACATATCAGATTTGAACTATATCCGAAAAACATTATTTTTCCTGGCGAACTGACTATCGAGAGCCCTCTTTATCTCACAATTTTTCCAAATGTTTTATAAAATGTTTTTAGAGGCAGAGACTGACGAGCCGTTCGAGCATCCTCAAGCCAAGTGACACTTTCGCCTCACGTGATAATCACTTTTGAAATGCATAGACCTGCAAATAACTATTCGCGACCTTTATTTTCAGAATGTGATATATGTTTTAAAAGAAACGAATCCACGGTACTGATCCTCCGCGCTAGTAGAGGCACGTGAGGCGGCTGGGTGTAATCCTCACTCAAGCCCAACTGCTATAAAAATATTATTTATATTTCAGAAATTAAAATGATTTTAAATTTCGATTAAATTGCTTAGTATGACTTGATGTCCCAGAAGTTAGATGTGGAGTAAATGAACATTTTTGGTAGTGTAAAATGTTTATTGCATATGTCAGGAATAGAAATGTCAAAATGTGAGGAAATCAAATTTTTTTGCAAAATGTTTAATCGTATAAAAAGGGTTTAATGTTTAAAAAAAAATTTCTCACCATGTTTAATAAGGTTTTAATGGAAAACATAATTAAATAAATGGGTTCGTTCCACGGATTCACTTTTAAAAATGGTTCAAAATAAATGTTTTCTCAAATCCGTAGGAGTGCTGGAAGGGTCCCTCAGGTTAGGAAGAGAAACTCCGGATTGATCCCTTCAACAATACTTAATAATGGAAGAAAGTTATGGTGTCATGCATCCCTTTTATTTAAAGGATAGCCTGAATGTAAGTTTATCCCCGAACTCAATAATACCTATCAAGTATCAATATTTTTTAAAAGTAAACAAATGAAAGGAAGAACCAACCCTAACCTTTTTTTTCCCTTTGATATGAAGCAAAATACATAGTAAAGTGCTCACGAAACACATAACCAAAGCAAGTTGTATGCTAAGCGTGCTAAGAAGCAAAGGAAACGAGCAGGGGCTTAAAAACAAAAGCCTTACACAAAAACCAATCAATGAAATCTATAACAAGCTTACATTATTAATCAGTATGATTGAAGTGACCCAAAAGATACCAAAATGACGATGACCCATTTTATATTTGGGCTATGATTGACTTCAATAACTCTGAAAGAAAGCAAAGGCAATTATAAAAGGAAAGAAAAGAAAAAACCCAGAGAAATAGGACTCAACTTTTAGGCAAATAAATTTTCTTTTTCTCAATTGTCAATTTTCCTTGTTAATTTGAACAGGAAATTGAAGGTTCTTAAATTTTGAACAAGTTGCCTCCTAATGGTCATCACATTGTTTTCCTTTCTTATTTCCAACCAAAGAAATTAGTTTTCCTTTTAAAACCATTCTTCATTGTCAAGATCCAGTAGTTGTAAAATGATAGAGGCAAAACATAAACTCAAGTTGAAAAATCTTATGCTTTTGTGTCAACCATGTAAGGATTGTTTTTCTCTTCGGTTCCAAATCCAATAGGTTCATGGTAGAATAGTATCTCAAGCTTTCCTTTGTATAGGCATGTGGTTTTCCTTGTATACTTAGGGTTGTACTTTTAGGCTTTTTGTTTAATGAATTCTATATATTTGCCTATCAAAAAAAAAAAAAAAAAAAATGTACCTTAAGCTTAAAAATGGAACTAAGATACGTATATAATAAAGGCATGACCACTACATAACCCCATTCTTCAAGGCTTCTAATAAATGAATAGTGAATCTAAGCAGACAAAAAACTTACAACTCTACCATATAACAACATTCCAACTCTAACCATCTCTCTTATAGTTCCAAACCCCACACAAATTTGATCATTTCTAAAAAGAAAAGTAAGGAAACGAGAAAGAGAACCCCACCTTCCAGATTCTACCCACACTCGGAACTTCAAATAATTTTGAGTCTGATCGTGAAAAGTAGTGAAGTGGCACTAGCACTGGATTTGAAGGGGAGTTGATGGCACTACCATAACTGGAGTAAGGTGGCTCATGCTAGGAATTCAACGGCAAATAAACCCTAACCATCTTTTATTTTTTCATACATCCTACAAGATGAACAACTTACAAGTGGGTCAAGGGTTTAGGATGTTAGCCCAATAATGGGTGGGGTAAAAAGTATAATAGAAAATGGGCCAAGCCCATTTGGGCTATGGATCAAATGGGCCAGACTAACTCGGTCCACTATTAATTGAGCTTATTTTTTATCAGTCCAACTTGATCTTATACCGGTCCTAGTTCAAAATAGGTTAAATATTTAAAAATTAAAAATAATAATAAATAACAATTTTAATAATTTATATTTAGTAAAATAAAGTTACTTATAGTGTTTTTTAACTATATAGTTTATTCTCACGTTTATAATATTATATAAAATAAATTATTCTAATTATATTTATATATTTTTTTGATAAAAAGTTATATTTATATATATTTATTTTATTTTAAATTATTTTCATATTATTTTATTAAAAACAATTCTTTGATAACTATTCTTTTTCAATAAACAACTATTTTATATTTTTCATAATAGAAAAACTAATATTTTTAACCATTAGAAAATATTATGTAATTATTAAAAAATTAAAAATAAAAACACGCTTAAATGGTCCATAGACCGACCAATCTCACCCAAGCCCTAATGGACTGGGAACCTATTCTGCAAGGGTCAATAGGCTCTAATCTATTTGGGTGTCATCCTTTTTCCCAAACTTTCAACCTTCCAAAACGCGACTATTCGATAAAATACAATAGGTTCTAATTCTATTTGGACCGCCATCATTTTTCGAACCTGATTTTCTAAAAATATGGATTTACTCGGGATTTCAGTAGGCTCTAGTTCTATTCGGACTCGTGAGCCAAAACGGACTGACCGCCAGGGCCTTATTCCCACTTATAACCAGGGATGAAAATATTCGATATATCCGTCGATATATCTCCGATATATCCGATATCGATGATGTTCGACACGATATCGGTGATGACCGATATATCGCCGAGATATCGGTGATGACCGATATATCGATTTTGGACCGATATATCGATTTTAGATCGATATATCGCGAAATATCGCGCTCACAAACACACGCAGGCATGAATTTTTCGATAAATATCCGAGATATATCTGAATATATCGACATATCGGTGATATATCTGATATATTTAAACGCACTCATGAAATCATGACTTGATCCAACGGTTATAGATTGATCACAACAGTTTAATTTTCGATATATCGATATTCATGTAAAAATATCCAATCGACAATATCTAGAGATATGTCCCGATATATCCGTAAAATCCAAGTAACAATCAAGGATTGAAATTTCGATATCTACGATATATTTACGATATATCTGGACATCAAGCCCCACTCGAAACGATTTTCGATACGTAAAATCGCTTACAGAAAAATCGCGGAAAAATCGGGAAATACTTGGCTGATATCACGACATCAGATCCGGACCGAAATTTCGCGAAATTTCCGCAAAGTTGTAACACACGCCTGATCGATTTTTTGCTTCAAAATACTCCGGAGATATATCGGAAATATCTAAGAAAATATCTAGAGATATATCGGAAATATCTATAGAAATATCTGAGATATATCGGTATATATCTAGATATACTCCAAGTGATATATCTAGATATATCTGAAATATATCAAAATGACCATATTTACTAAAAATTAAACTAACTACTATAATTAAATTACAAATATATTTTGACCATCCAATCTGCTATTTTGACCCAAAAATCTATAAATACCTCTAAAATCATTCAATTTGATCACGAATTATCTCTACCAATATCCAATCTTCATTTCCACTCCAAAAATTTCTTTGTGATATCTCTTAAATAACTATATAGTTAGTTTTTATTATTTTTAAATTAGTTAATTTAGTAATATATTAATAAATTAACATTTCATGTCTTCGTTAATTTTTAAAATCAAGTTATATATTAGTTAATATCAGGTATGCATATTATAAATTTATAGTATTATATGAAGTTTTCATATTTAAATTAGTTTAATTTAGTAATAATATATTAATAAATTAATTTTTCACAATAATATCAACCATATCATCATCCCAATTCTTCCTATCCATAAGTCAGATAAAAAGCTCTAAAGCATATCTATTCAAACACACTATTCATACATCCACATTATCCCAAATCAATCACACTTCCTTGCATAAAGATTCACTCACCCAGTCCCCATCCATCAGATCAAACGCTTCTGCAATTCAATGTTGATTCAACCCCACTTCTATCTTAAAACTCACTTAATGTATATATTTCGATTATTAATGTCATTTTTACACTTTTGCAAGTATTTTTTATGAATTTCAAAGTATTTTGTTAATTTTCGATATATCGATATTCATAAAAATATCCACCGATATATCTCCATATCCTGATATATCCATAAATGCAAAGATCGATATATCCATCGAAACCGAGATTCAACTCGGCATCGATATAATCACGAAACCGACATTTTTATCCTCGCGATAACTGTAATCGAATCGGATTCCGGCTCACTCATTGTCCCTTTCCCATATATCTATACCCTAAGTGTGTAAAATGGGCCCTCTCCTAACATGCCCAATACATGAGATAAATTTCTTCAAGCTATCTGATAGCCCATGGCCTACTTGGCTGATGACATAAATTGAATGAATGAGTGTTTTAAAGTCTTATTTAGGGTGTGCATAAATCTGGATTAAACCGATCAAACCGAACCGAGTGAATCCGATTTGGAAATATTTTAAATTATTTTTTTATCTTCAGTTTTAAAATTTTAAAACTAAGCAATTGCGGTTTTATAAACTTTTATTCTACTTTTTAGGTTTGGTTTTTGGAAATTATAGTTCTCAAACCCTATGTTATTTTGAAATTGAAATACTCTTTAAAAAAATTTATACCTAATTTTGTTGTGTTCATGGTAACGATGGATCGAATAAATCTTCAAAAGCAATAATCTTTTTTATTTATCTTTATGTTTTTCATCTTTTTTTCATCTTCTACGAAATTATTGAAGAATAAAATTAGTTAATTTAATTTTAATTTGTAAATAATCATTTTTTATAATGCTATTTTCAAATTTATTAATAAGAAGTTAGAGGAAATTATGGATTTTTTAGATAACATTACATATATTAGCTTTATTGTCACCTCCAAATCATGACTATAATAAACGTCTCTCTCCTTTATTCTCCCACTTTCAGTAGAATTCTTCATTTGAAAAACAAATAATATTATTATGAATAATTAGATTTTTTTTGAATACAATAATTAGATTTGTTTTTTGAATACACAATTAGTTTTGTTAAATAAATTAAAATACATATCACCATTATCAAAAGTAGTAAAATAATAATAGTATAAAAAATAATTAGATATGCTACTTAAATAAATTAAAACATTATAATATGTCAAATTTCAATATATTTTGATATTTACATTGTCACACCCCCACCCCTACTAGCGGTAGGTGTGCCGGGTACCCCACAAAAACCCTCAACCGTTACTTCCAACGACTAGATAATCCATGAAGCGAAGTCGTGTTGCTTGCCGAAAAACTCGTATGTAAATTTTTCCTTTCTAAACTTGTGATTTTAGTAAATCTCGGCAAAGATAACAAATGCATACGTGATAAATCCTAAAACCTCAGAGGATACGCTTACACTTTTCAAAATATGGCAACCAACACACCCCTTCAAAGAGCCTCGTGCTCATCACATTTTCACAATATAAAACTATGTACATACATATGTTTCCAACTGTACAAATTCCAAAGTATTTCATAAGTTATTTAATACAATACTGATACAAAAGTCAAGAGAATCCTAATATGCTCCATTGTCCGGCGCGTCACGCACTGAAAATAGTTTTTAAACAACAAAATAATGAGCTAAACGAGCTCAAGTGGAGTGTATGCTTTGTAAAATGTTTGCTTTTCCTAAAATATCTCAAAACCTGTAAACTCTCTTTACAAGACATTGTCCAAAACCTTGCTTCGCCTTCGGCTCAAAAGTTTCTAAACTTTTTATACTAAGCCGCTGGTTGCTTTTAAAAGTTTATAAAACTTTTCTATAAACCTCATTGGGTTGCTTATTTCGCTTCTTAAAAGTTTATAAAACTTTTCATAGATCTCTTGCTTACTTTGCTTTAAAAGTTTCTAAAACTTTTCAAAACTACTTGTTTGATTTGCTTTAAAAGTTTATAAAAACTTTTCATAAACGCGGGAGCCTGGGCTTCGACTGCTTGCTTTAAAAGTTTCTAAAAACTTTTCATAAAATGTTTGCTTGTTTTGCTTTAAAAGTTTATAAAACTTTTTATAAACACGGGAGTCTGGGCTCAACCGCTTCCTTTAAAAGTTTATAAAACTTTTTATAAATGCGGGAGCCTGGGCTCAATCGCTTGTTTACCGCTGGTTGATTTTCAAAATTGTGCAGTGGTTGTTGTATAAATCAAGATCAACCACTCGGCGTCTTTTTCTCGTTGGCCGTCCCCTCAAGAAAAACACTCTGAGTTTGCTTCAATCAAGGCCGGCGGGAAGGCGACTCCCGGTCCGGCATCACCTAGGTGGAAGGGCCTCGGGCCACTTCCCTTTCCGATAAATATGGCGGGAATGACCTTTGGTCAACGCCACCGTAATTTAGCTACCGCTGCACCCTATATACCCAAGACGCCACTGGCCCCTTTAAATGCCATGACGCACAACTGGTGCCTGGTCGATCGTGCAAATCTAAATGCATGAAATGATGTCCCAATATCACCGCAAGACATATTTAATACCGACCGGTATAAGCTGCTTCAAAACTAGGGATTTTCGTTAGGGCCTGCTTTTGTAAAATATACTTTTGTTTGCTTGCTCTTTGAAATATGGTTTTACAACTCAAACCATCGGGTCATTTTGTTTTTTAAAAGTACGGTCATCACATCAAAACTATTACTTGTTTGTTTTTCTACATATGGTTCAAATCAAAACCATATTGTTTGCTTAAATACTCATTGCTTGCTTGCTTTAAAATATGGTTTTACAATGAAAACCATTAAATACCGCTAAAACAGTTTCATAATAATACACTAGTATTTGAAAATAGTTTAGGAACACTCACCTTTTGTTTACCAAACTCGAAGACGACCCACAACTTTCCCGCTGCTTTTAAATTCTACACACTCAAACGAATACGACGAAACATTAATCGCTACAGATAGCGTAAAAAACTTAACGCATTCTCACACACAAGTCACTTCTTAGGTCACACAACATTCATATAAAGCCAAATGAACAATTTACCCCTGAGCACTGGGTAAAAAAGCCCCAACAAAAACCACTCATTTGGGCAAACATTTTTTCAACAATACTGGACTTTATTACCCAAAATTATTCAAACGGCCTCAAACATTATGAAACTCTCCGTATTAGTCCTTTATATATCCAATGACATCTCTTTAAATTTTCAATTTAAAATTATCTCTATAAGGCCCCTAACCATAACACAAATTACAACATTTTTATGCCTAATCTAGCTCACCGAATCACTCATCGTTATCCTTGATTTCTCGGGTCTTAACTCCATAAATTGGAAATGGTTTATTCACTCATTTGAAGCTAAGGGTTCCTAAGGTTTCTTCTCCAATTGAATCATCCAATTTGGATCACAAAAACTCAAGTGATTGTATTATTTACATCTAGATTACTCCAAATCGACATAATGTAATCCGCACATAGTCTACCCCTTGAAACATTGGCACCACTATATAATTGCATGCATTTCCCTTAGCTAACTTATTCCCCTATAAGTCTATTTTACCCAGAATTTTGAATCACTCAATTTGGATAAGTGAAACTCCACTTATGGCCAAAACACTACAACAATACTCAAAACAGAGCATAACCAGTGAGCTACATGAGCTCACCTTTCAGTTCGTATTTGGGAGCCTTAGAGCTACTAATTTGCTTCGTCCCTTCTATACATTTGTGTACTCTATCTCTTATGGTTCTTATCAATTGAATCAATTCTATTTGGATGTGATTATAACTTAATATATGACAAACTGACAGGATACGTAAACGGGTCAATTCATCCGGCTAGCCCAGCGAGCTGCAGCCACCATACCCGTCCGTTCTACATAGCAAATCCGAATGTAGGCCCAATCTATTAGGCCCAAAAAACATGGATTTGGAAATGGGAGGCCCATACTGCCAAATAAACCATATCTTTACAAATACCGAAGATAGAATATTCCATAAAAGACGCCCCGGTCGTCTAATCAGTCCTATTATAAAGGGAAGGAAAGCAACAAGACCATCGCGATACCAATTAACAAGGAAGGAGATCATTCTAAATAAACTCCTTTGACTAATCCATCGCTAAATCTAAGCAACTACATGAGGAGACCTATCCTCCAAAGGAAGAACCCCTAATCATCGCCCAAATCGATGAATATCCATTATAAACACAAGGTCGATCCAAGACCGAAAGGTACGCGACTTCAGTTATGAATGGTTCCTCTTAATTCCTCCTCGAAAAAGAATCTCGACCTCAGCATCTGAGTCGCCCCCGCGGCCCCCGCCGACTTTTTTTCCGATTCTTCCACAGTGGGAGTGCTCGCACCGATCCTGGCTAATCCATCGGGCCTGTCCAACCCAACGACCCAACGCGCTCCACCCGCCCGCTGAACAGTATCATCACCGCGCCGCCCGTGGGAAACGACAATTCCTTCACATGAACATAATCGATTCTCGCCATCGGGACAGATCAACAAGGAACACGAAAGGAGTAACACTAATCCACCAAGGACACTAATCCACCAGTGATATAATAGAATCTCCGACGATGGAAACGACGCAGAAGCCAATACAAACGAAGTGGAAGCGCCGCTTTGTCAACCAAATACCGTCGAAGAATCGAGCAAACACAGTGCATACGACATCAACAGAGACACGGCAAACCTGGGGAAGGCCATAATCTCCTCCCCGCGAGGAACTGCCGAGACATCTCCCGAGGCATCGGCGTAAGGAGTCCGGGCCAAAGCCAAGTACGGACTAATCATTGCTCCTACCTGAAGAGGAAAACGAAGCAATACCCGTGAGGTAGCTCAAGCTACCGAATCACCCCTCAACTACAGCAGAGAGAACGGGCCACAGGAGCAGAGGTTCGTAAACCTTCAACAAGAGCTCACCATGAGGGAAGTGGTGAAGGGACTGACCCCCTGATACTGCGATTACTGCGCAAAGAACGGAATCTCCTTCACGTACCGAGAGTCGTGACTTTCCCCTTCCAAAGAAAATTCGTAATGCCTCGTGTAGACATTCGATGCAACCAAAGATCCCGCTGATCACCTTAATACTTACGTAAACCGATGGAGTCGCACGGGTTTAAGGATCCCTGCGATGTGGCGCTCGCCATTACGCGCTTAAAGGACCAGCTCGGGCCCGGTTCAACGTAATTCCCTTTCATCCATCTCATCATTCGTGGAACTATCTCGCATGCTCGCCTCCCACTTCATCTGAGCTCGAACGTACGTAGCTCGAGCTACCATCTACGACCATCAAGTAAAGGGATCGCAAGAGAGTTTGAAATCATATGTACTAAGATTCAACGCCGAAGTCCCCGGTTAGACACGCCATTTAAAATCGCATTGCCACATTTTCATCGCTGATTAGTGACAACAAAGGACCCTCGATGTTCTATCTCAAAGAACCTCAAACTGGCATGGCAGAGGTCCTCGCCAAAGCGGAAAAATACATAAATGGCGAGGAGGCCCTCTTATCAAAGAGAGAGAGCTCCTCCACCCGCAAAGAAAAAGGGGCGACGGACAGACGACGAGGACGGAGCCCCAAGAGACAAGGCGATCAGAGGAAATCCCTGCCTCGTAACCCAGAGCGATCCCCTAAAGGCCGAGAGGAAGTCTCGTAGACCGCTTCAGCCCACTGAAACCGGGCAATAAGACACTACCCGACACAAAGACTTCACCCACTAATCTAGCCCCCGCAGATCACAAGTCCCGCATGAAATAAACGAGCAAATTCGATGGCTCTAGCCAGATGAAATCGGATCCCGCGACAAGGGATAATACCAAGTATTGCGAGTTCCATAGGGACTATGGGCATCGTCGATTCGCGCCACAAGAGGTCGAGCTAAAATCAACAAAATTTATATACACCCTGTTCCCTACTAACGCCGTAGTCAAGCTACTCGCAGCATAGTGGTCTAGGGTCTAACACCCGGGATGGGTTTTCATCCTAAAAAATGGTTTGCATCGTCAAGGTAAGGCTTTCTATTCGACTTTCGAATTGTGTTTCAAAACGCGGAATGGTTTAGAACCGAGAATTGTAAAACCGAAAGTAAAGGTGAAAAAGTTAACTTTGAAGATTTAGGTCACTAACTCGCAAGTTATGGCAAACAAGTGTCCTCAAGCTCTTATCCTCTGCTATGACAAGCAACTCCATAGCCCCCGCATAACCTGATCTATGTTTAACTAGCAAACCTCACCCATGAACAACTCCTATTCGAAATAATACAGTAGCATGCAAGCATGGGCCCTTTACCAAGCTTGAAACCCTAACATTTAATATCATCTCGTAGGCTCGTGAAAGACCATCTAAAGAACTACCCTAAAGCATGGAGAGTATTGGCCAAATCAATAACATTAAATGCTATGCAACCCTAATTTGAGAAACCTAACATATAAATATCATTTGGGGAGGCTCAGAAGACCATCTAAAGAATCACAAGACTCTCACCTGAATATACACTGGATCCTAAAGCATGGAGAGTATTGGCCAAATCAATAACATTCAATGTTATGCAACCATGTTTTGAGAATATAAGGGCCATAATTACAATACCTGCAGCTTTTAATACAGGAGGACAACATGCATATGCCCCACCACCTCGTGCCAAGCAACTTCCTTCCTTCAAAAGAAGGAGGCTTAGTTTCAAGCATCTCTTGAGTCATTCATCCTCAAGAGGGGTGTTTGGCAGCCGAGAAAGTAATAGAAAGAGGAGAGAGAAGAGAGAAAAGAAATAAAAGCAAAACCTAAAATAAAAGACTTTATGTACAAAATGAAAACTTACAAAATATCTTCTCCTCCCTCCTCCCAAATTGTTCCAAAATTGCTACTAGGTTACAAAACAAGCAGGGCTTATATAGCCACCTCAAGGCATGAAAATACCAAAAACCTATGAAATTACTAAGTTATAGGACAATTAAGTAATACACCAAGTTTGGAGGCTAGCTGGGCATTAATTACAAAGCACGACGAGGCATCAATTTTCGGCTGGGGGTCGAAGAATTTCGCACTAGCGAAATCACCGTGTCTAGCTTAAACAAGAAATTTCACATGGTGGCACTTCCTCATGGTTAGTTTAAATTTCGCTAAGCTAGCGAAATTCTCGCGGAGAAGCTTAAATCACCTTCTCGCTAAGGAACAAAGGTTAGCGAAATTGAGGCGGTCTAGCGAAATTTGGCATTACAGGTTAAATTTTTTTTCGCTAAGGTTGCGAAATTTTCGCAATCCTAATAAAATTTTCGCAACTCTAGCTTAAAATTCCACTTTGTTGATCTTCACTCTTTCTTCTACTCAGAGATCCAATTTTCTTCACTTTGCCTTGATTTTCATTGATCTAGGTCATTGATGGTCGAGACTTGAATTCCAACTTCACGATTCATCCTTCAGATTGAAATTGAACTCCAAAAAGGCAAAAGCCTACAAACAACCAAAAATACCCTCTAAATGGCATAAGTGTCACTAAGAAGACTTGAACACTTCACCAGTATAATGACATGATTAATGCGCAAAAGCACCTCAAAACCTATCTAAAATAAAGGTTCAAAATTGCACTAGCATTAATCACACCCCAACCGAAACGTTGCTGGGGTCCCTTAGCAATGCAAAATAAAGAAAAGGAGATGTATGTGGTGATTTTTAAAAAGGTTATGATTCAAAAAAGGGTTTATATACATATAAACAATACCTTAAACTCGAAAAAATTGAAATCAAATTTGAAACCGGGATATGAAAGAATCAAAACCATACAAGAACCATTTCAGGCCAAAATTGGTTCCATGATTCTCAACTTGAATTTCCACCTAAGTCTAATGGTTCTTTTTGTAACCAGATTAAGCCAATAAAATTGCAAAATTTGCTCTCTCCCCCCAACCTAGCACTGACATGGCCTTAAGCTGTTGAACAACCTAGATATGGTTAGTTACACTCTTCTTTTCTTTATTCATTTACATCGTAGGCGCAATGCTTAAAACTTACCTCACCAAAGTCCGTGGTAACGGGGTCCAATCGATGACTCCTTCTAACCAATTATTTAGGGCATCAAGCCAAAAGGATCACTTGACCACTAACTCTAAAGGCTTCACTCCTGACCAATGACTCCCGAAAAATTAAGCACCCACAAGTCATTAAACTTCACCTATCCACCCATGTAATTAACACTAAATCGATGACCCCCAAATAAGGCTTAGGCATCGTTTAAAGTGCGCCATATACCCCTGACCAAGTAAGCTCTAGTTTCACAAGGCAGCAAACTTCATCGACTTTATTTTTCTTTTCTTATTTTCTTTTTTTCTTTTCTTTTTGCTTTTTTCTTTCCTTTTCGAAGACAACATCGGGTCTTCAAGTACGGGTAACACAAATCTATCCTAGGTTGCCAACATGCTTAAGGCCCATGCAGTTTAAAGGAGGCGAACAAATTCACAAAATTTATATTGAAATAATCCGGAGTGCAAAGCAGAATTAGCATACAGGGGGAAATTCTTTCAAGTCGAGCATGTCGGAACTTCGCTAACTCGACCATAAACTGCCTCAAAGCATGGAATTCATTCCCAGCATATAAGTGACAAACAATGTCCAATTTTCCAACACAAAGCAATTCAATTGTCCAATTGTAGCAATTCAATTGTCTAACAAAGAAAAACATTTACACAAGGTGAAGGCACAAAACATGATATGCAAAAGCTCAGATATATACAATCGATTAGCTTTGATATAGCCAAAATGGCTAGTACATGAATACAAAGTTAAACGTTAAAGTATCACCGCCTACTACGGCTAATACATAAATCCTAACAAAATTAGTGTGCGCTTGATAAAGCTCGGTAAATATGCAAAATCGTAAAGAAACCCAACCACCTCACCGCCGTGGGCGGTGGTGGGTCTCAAACTCGCGCCGCTGCGCCTTAACATCCCAATGAAGCCGCATCGCGGTGGGCCTTCTCTCCGACCAGGGAATATGAGGAAGACCCAGATGGGTCATAATCAGGTCGCAAGATGGAACGGCACTCGGGCCAACCTGATCTCGGGCACTGCGGTAGTCAGCAAGTGAGCAGATGGCATCCATCACACAACCATTCTCTCGAACCAAGATGGATGTAATCCCGTGAATGATGTGTTGGAATAGAAGGTCCTGGAGCATTCACGTACCGCCGATGTAGTACGTGGAGTGGCATTTGAGGTGAACGATCTCGGGCGGGGAGTCCGCGCACTCGGGGCCTGGGGGCAAAGATATCATCTACGTGGTGGTCCGCTGTTCCCTCCCCGACCCTGCACTTCCTCCCGAACCCGTATCGTATATGGAATGAGACTCCGCACACTACAACCCTGGCTCATCGGGACACGCATGTAGGCATCTAGCTCTCATCTCACTGGGCTCCCCGGGAATCCCATCCGCTCGAGAACATAAATGCAGGAGTTCTCGCGACGCACGGATGCTCTCCGCTCGGCCAGTCCTTCCGATGGACCTTCTCCCTCAACCGCAACATGGTGCTGCCATCACCGCCGAGGGGTCGAACAAAAATCTCTCCCGAGATCCCAGAAAGAGCTTCCAATACGTTCTCCTCGCATAATGCCGCAGAGTACCAAGCCGGTATCGCAGGCATGGTCGGGATGAGCAAGATTCGAGGCGGAGCGCCCCGTAAATATCAACCAAGAAGTAGGAATTTCGCTGCTCTGACCATCTCCCTCGCGGCGGTATGGCCCAAGCTCGTGAATCTCCGAGTTGCGCTTGGCAGACGCTGCGAATCCCAATGTCGTGGGCCAAATATTTCCATTGTCCGAGTACACCGTAAGGCCATCTATACCAATCAATCTCTAGCGGACCGCCTCGTCTCTCGACGCCATAGGAGTGGTAGGAACCGCAGTTACTCACTTCTCGGGTAATAAACCGTCATGAGTCATGAAGGGTGTGAGGAATACCGATCAATCTCAAAGACTCCAGATCCTGGTCACCACGTGGATGTCATAAAATGACTCCGATGAAACTCGCGGAGTCGTACATTCCCCTGAACGTCCCCACGAACACGGGCCTCCGATCTCGATGTCGGGCGACAACCCGAGGTGATGGAAGAGCTCCGCAGCCGCGGCAATCGAGACGGTGGGAGCTCCCGCGAAGATGACTCGCCTCGGGCCCGGATGCGGCGTGCCCGCCGAGGCCGGCCTCCTAACCCTCCTCCCGTGGTACAAAGATGGGGCCCGGGGTCCCATCCGTATGATAACGCTAATCCCCGAGGCTCCCCTCGATGGTCGCCGGGATCAGCACGTACATGAGTCGGGACCCGAGTCGGCCACTCTCTCAGGGCGTGTCAATCTCACCCGAGGTCGAAGACGGACCCACCCCGAAAATGAACCATACCAAATATGACTAAACTCCTAAGAAAGCTCGACTACGTAAAAATATAATCGGCCGCGACCGTAGCATCAACCGAGTTTCCCGAGGCATCGAACCACCCCAAGCAAGCAACCAACCAGTGGCTCATCGACCGTAGTCAAAATGGCCCTAAACTAACCAAACAAGGCTCGGAGAATCGACACTACCGGGACAGGCACCAAGAAGTCGGGGAATCGAGGGCACCCGGCATCCCGGCAAGAAGGCTCGGGGTGCCGAAGGAACAATCGTACCGCGCTGCCGCGGAGGTCGATCAAGGTCGGCCAGGCCGGTGCGCGGCGCGGACCGAGGATGGCCATACTAGAACTCCGCCGTAAAGCCTGCGTGGGTCGGCGCCGCTCGTTTGATACCACTCCGGGCAAGTAGAGCTCGTGTGGTTTGGCATGCAGCACGATCAGCCACATGGGTAAGGACTGGGACTCAGACTACTGGAGTCAGGCACCCATAGAGGGGGGAGAATGTGAAGTGGCACTTAAACCAACCCCTCCCCGTTTATGTTGTAACTAAAGCAGCCTATATCATTCCCGCTCACCGCTATTTTTAGCGAATTTGGCTCACACCTAGTACACCACCTGCACTTCGAATTTTCAGGATTAGAATGAAAATTAATATATTACTAAAAGTAAAAATTAAAATTAAAATTAGAAATAGAATATATCTAATAATTTAATATAAGAGTATTATAAAATACTACCAACTGCTAAAAATGGAAAGTCATAAATTAAGAAACATACTAAAATAGCTAAAAGGAAATCGACTAAATTAAAATAAAAAACAAAATTCCGGTTGAATCGGCATTCGGCTTTTTAAACACCAAACCAGTTCAATATACCAAAATTACTCAAGGGAGGGTCAAGGAGGATAATCTCCTCAACCCCCTCGCAATACCGCTAATTCCATGGTTTTCGGGTGCCCAATCGCGATTTGCTCTCGACGACCGTTGAATCGAGCAATCGGGTTTGTGCGGTGTCGATGGCAAGACCAATATATCTTCATCTCCACGGGTAATTACTCCTCGTGATTTCCGACACCGTGTTTCCTCGCACACCGATCAATTGAACAACTTCATCGTAAATTTGATTTTCAATTTCTAAGAACTCATGTTTGTTGTTCAAAATGAAAGATGTTCAACTCCATGGCATGTTAACAAAGGTTAATTGCATGACTCCATTCCTAAGAATTTATTATTGCATTGGCGCTACTTTTTAAAATGGTCTTCCTAAGATGATCGGGTACATGATCGTTCACTAGCAATTGGTTCAAGGTCAAGTACCACAAAATCTACTCGGGTAGTAGAATTTGTCTATCTTCACTAAGACATCCTCAACTATCCCCTTTAGGGATTTTCACGATCTATCTACCAATGAGAGTGTGATGTCGTAGGTTTAAGTTCACCTAATTCCAATCAAGCCACAGATACTGAATACCGACATTAGGTTCACACTGGCTCCTAAATCAAGCAAGGACTTTTCTATGCAATTCCCACCAATATTGACTGAAATTGTGGGAGATCCAGGATCTTTGTATTTGACAAAGAGTATTTGCTTTCAGATTGGCGGCAATCGATATGTTCGTGAAAAATGCTTTCTTCTCAATGCCTAATCCCTTCAATGCGGCAAAGATCTTTCAGTAAATTTTGCATAAGCAGGACTTGTTTGATTAGGTCCAAAGAAAGGTATGTTAACCTTCACTTGCCTTAAACCTCAAGAATGCCCGCTTTCGTAGTCAGCTCTTTCTTCCTCTAAGTGTCAGGAAATGGAGGTGGTATGCGATTTCATCAATCCTCCTGGGGAGAATATGCTCAAGCTGTACTCCTTCTCCCCGCCCCTGACTCTTCAATGTGCTTTGGCATAGGTTGATCAACCCTTTTCCACTTCTCGCAGGATTATGGCCTTAACCTCATCTATTCCCCGAATTGTCGGATAACTTCTACCTCATGAATTCCTTTAGGTTTGGAAATCGTTTCAGGAAGTGGAACCTCCTTCTTTCGTATCTCCAGCAAACTTGTTGATTCGTGATTGAATACCAGAGGTCACAATTTTCTTCTCGCTGAGATTGCTCTCAAGCCCATCTATTCTTTTGTTCAATGTATTCTCTACAAGATCAATTCTTCAGGCCGCTTGCACATTGATTCCTTTTGTTCCTCAACAAAGTTGCCTACCACCTACTCAAATTCAAATGGCTTCGGCTCCACAGAGATGAGTGATGTGGTGGTCAGTTGTAATGGGTGGAGGGGAACTACAAACCGAGGTTTGGCACCCGGGGTACATAAGGTGGGGTTGGGTCTCCATGCAAGGTTAGTGATTCCTCCAATTGGAATTGTGGTGGTATTAACATATGGAGCATCGGGATTGTCGTGGTTGAATCGGCCCCACAAAGTGGTCAGACATTCGACATCAAATCCTTCACTGTAGGCCATAGCACATGGTTCTACTGGATGCACAAGGGATTGGAAATTGGTGCAAGGATTGACCGTGCATTTTCGGGCCACATCGCATGCACCTCTGAGCTAAGCCATTCTTCAGCTCCTCTACCTTCCTAGTTGGGGGTTGGAAATCCTAGCTCTCATTTCTTATTTCTTCGGCAAGGTATACATCCCACCCCCTCGGGGTAACCTGCGGCATCTCATCCTTTCCCAATTCTCTAGATTAGCTCATCCCAACTCTTAAGTTTCAACCACGTAATTTAAAATCCATGGCTTCATCGTGACGCTTGTTTAAAAGTCCCCACACATGGTTTCTAAGAGCCGCCCTCACGTATGAGACATACCACCATAGAAGTGGTTCACCAACATCCAAGTGTCAAACCCATGATGTGGACAGGCACTGATGGTTTCCATAAATCTTTCCCAACACTGCTAAAATCTCTCACCATCATGAGCTGCAAAAGTATAAATTGCCTCTTCAAATTGTCGTCTTACGAGCACCGGCTAACTTCTTCAAAGAATTCCCCGCCCGCAGCCTCACCCAATTTCTAATGGTTCTGTGCCTCAATGAGTCGGGAGCCATATTCGCCTGGCCCTTGTGGAGTCAATGGAAATGCTCTTAGCTTCAGCAAATCCAGTCCATCATACCTTCCTTAAAGGTAGCAAACCTCCTCAAAATCCCTAATATGAGTGTATGGATTTCTCATTTTCCATACCATGATACGTGGGGAGTGTAGGTGGCTCAAATATGGCCTCACCGCTACACTTCGCCAGGAGGAATGATACGGTGATGGGGCACTAACTCTAGGAGGGTGGATGTGTGATCCCTCATGGTTCTATGTGCATTTGATTCACGGTCTCCCGGTCGGCTCGGTTGCCTCTCGTATGGGATCCATGGTACGCTTGGTACACCAACCTCTAGCCGGGTCAAGTCGGTACCCATCCTATGCATTCCACTGACAGTGTTCCCTATCCCACTGTTGTATAAACACTCGTTACATAATTTAGAGACAACAAAGAGCAACAAACAACTTGCAAAAAGATTAAACAAATTAACAACAATAAACCGACTCGAATGAAAAATTGAAATCAATCAAAATCGAACAAGCAGTAAGTATCGCTAATTGCTAAAAATCGGCAGCTCGCAGAATCGAAGGTAAAAGAGGTGTAAGTACCTTCACTTGTGATGTGGATCACAAGTACTCTTCAACTTACCATTAGTAGCGGCATGTGCATTTTGATTCTGCGTGCCACGGTAGGGTGAGCTAAAATCAACAAAATTTATATACACCTAAGTTCCTACTCTTTGCCGTAGTCAAGCTACTTTGCGGTATAGTGAGACTAATTCGAACACGAGGATGGGTTTTCATCCCTAAAAATGGTTTTGCATCGATTGCACGAAGGTAAGGCTTTCTATTTGGACTCTTTGGAATTGTGTTTTAGCAGTGGGAATGGTTTAGAGCGGAAATTGTAAAAGCGAAAGTAAGAGTGAAAAAGTTAACTTTGAAGATTTAGGTCACTAACTTGGCAAGGATTAGAATGACAAGTGTCCTCGGGTTTTATCCTCGCGTTATGACCAAGCGACTGTAGTCCACTTTGATATGGATCATGTTTAACTAGCAAACCTCACCCGTAGAGCAACTCCTATTTGAGTGTCTGAGGGTAGCATGCGGTTATGGCCCCTTCTTGTTTGAAACCACAACATTTAATATCATCTCGGAGGCTCGTAAAGACCATCTAAAGATCACGGTCTAAAGCATGGAGTATTAGCCCGAATCGATAACATTAAATGCTATCTGTGCAATTTGAGAAACTGGCATATAAAAATATCATTTTAGAATAAGTAAAGACCATCCTAAAGAATCATGATCTACTCTATATTGAATATCTGTTTGGATCATAAAAAGCATGGAGTATTGGCCAAATCGATAACATTGTTATGCAACCATGTTTGAGAATATAAGGGCCGTAAATACCACTACACCGTAGGCTTTTAGTGAGGGACAACATCGTATGCCCCGCGCCAAACTAGCTTATTCCCTCTTCAAAGAAAGGGGCTTAGCCAAGCATCTTGAGTTAATCGTGCTCCAAGAGGGTGTTTGGCAATAGAAAGTAATAGAAGAGGAGAGAGAAGAGAGAAAAGAAATAAAGCAAAACCTAAAATAAAAGACTTTATGTACAAAATGAAAACTTACAAAAATATCTTCTCTCCTCGAATTGTTCCAAGAATTGTTACTTAGTTTACAAAACAAGGAACTATATAGGCCACCTCAAGGCATGAAAATACCAAAACTATGAAATTGGCTACTAAGTTATGGACCAATTAAGTAATACACCAAGTTTGGAGGCGGTTTGGCATTAATTACAAAGCATGACGAGGCATCGATTTTAAGCTAATTTGAAAGAATTTCGCTAATTAGCGAAATCAGCAGTCTAAGCGAAAACAAAATTTAACTAAGGGTGGGTGAATTTCGCTAACTAGCGAAGAGATTCGCTAAATAGCAAATTACTGACGAAATCAATTATTTTTCGCAGGAGCGGTGCTAAGCGAAATTTGGAGTGGTCTAGCGAGTTGGCATTTTTAAAACTAGGTTGCGAAATTTTTACATTAAGGTTCAGCAAGAAATTTTCGCAATCCTAGTAATTTTTCGCAACTCTAGCGAAATTCCAGGAAACTTGTTGATCTTCCTCCTTTCTTCTCTTTGCATCAATTTTCTTCACTTTGCCTTGATTTTCTCATTGATTAGAAATTTGGTTGTTCATTTGGACTTGAATTTGACTTCATGATTCATCAGCTGTATTGAAATTGAACTCCAAAGTGTGCAAGCCTACAAAACAACCAAAAATACCCTCTAAATGGCATAAGTGTTACTAAAGAGACTAGAACACTTCAATTGGTATAAATGACATGATTAATGTATGGCACTCAAAACCTATCTAAATAGGGTTGAAATTACCGCTTTTTGGGCATTAATCAATCACTGCCAACTATTGTATACAACTAAGAAGAAATAGAATATACGATACAGTGTGGATATCTTGGCGTTTCATATCTCCGGGAATCAAGCTGAGGAATCCATTGAGTGGCGCGGAACCATAATCAGGCCCCGGCTCGGCGCCGTGCGACGGACCAACGTTGACACCCGGCGGCCCACAGGAGAAATCCAGGTGATCTCGGGAGGATTCGCTGGAGGAGGAGAATCTAGTTCGGCTCGAAAAGCCCACCTACGGAGCATGAGATCAGCGGACATGGGGGAAATACAAGTAGTGTCTAAAGTGCCGCGAATCGACACTACCATCACGTTCTCGGACTCGAGATCACGGAAGGATGCGGCCTTCATGGCGACCGGTAGTACGTACGGTGTGGCCAATACCCGCAGTTCATAGGGTTTTAATTGATAATGGGAGTTGGTGACATCATCTTCGCGTCGACCTTCGATAAAATGGGTGATGGAGAGGCAAGCTGGGCCCCGTCGACACACATACGGGGATTTTGGGAGAAGGTGTTCTCGTTGGGCTCGGTCGGCGGGTGTGACCTGGGAGAACCCCCACACTTGAGAGCGCTTGTGACGACAAGGTTCCCTTATAGTGGGCCTTGCGTCCCGGCCTATAATATCTTTGCTGAGCGAGACCCTCCCTCAGCCTTAATAAGCCATCCCCTCGACACACGCCCAGTGATCGAATTCAATGATGGTAAGGTGGAGACCGGTTCGGGAGATCATCGGGTGGCGGGAGAATGCTGACCTCATGAAACAGAGTCGGCAGTGAGTATAGAGCGAACTTGACTTCTGCGACGGTACTCACCCGACCGAACCCTCGAGGCCCGGAACCCATATCAGCGGATGGCGACCGGAACATCTAAACTACGTCGGATCAAGTTGACGGGGAAACCTCGAGCGCCCGCCGCTCGGTTCACGAAGCGAGAATAAAGATGTTTTTGCATGGGCGGTCGGGACATGGGAGGAATCGACCCACGATGATCACTCACCAGTTGAACCGCCGATCCCTCCTTTAAACCGGTCAGCAACTGTAGGAGCCGCACGGAGAAAGCGAGGCCATGATGTGGAGTGACAAGCTCCTCCTCAAGCGGGAGGCGATAAGAGAGGTGGAATACCCGAGTGGCTAGTAGCGTTGTGCTGAAGTCAAAAGCTAAGCAAATGGCGACTCTACATCGACTTCAGCGACATAAACAAAGCGTGCGAAGGGCGGTTTCCTACACGAGAATCGACCTCATCGTGGGCGCCACGAACCCTGGCCACTACGATTTATGGATTATTTTTCAGAGTACAATCAAATCAGCATGGACCCGGGGACGAAAAGACTTCATTAAATCAAGCTGCAAGGAACCTCTTTGTTGCTCCGGGTAATCTGCGTTTGGACTTCAGAATCTGGGGCTTGACCTACCGAGAGACTAGTGAGCGGTTCCAAAGGCGGATAGGCGCAACTGATGGGTATACATAGGCGACACATCTTTGGTAAAATCCACTTGGTCAGATCTCCATGTCCTTTCGTCTCTCTCAGGGCATTCCGGATCAGAGATTATAATATATTTGAACGGCTAAATGCGCCTTAAGTATCAGTAGAAAAAAATTTCACGGGTTTCATGGTTAACCACGAGGGATCGAAACGAGATCGGACTCAAACAAAAAAGCATTGCTCGACATGCGTCCCCTTGGCGGGAATAAAGGAGGTCCGGCCCGGCGGGGAAGGGTTGCGGCTTTAAGCCGGTTGATCGGAGCAAGTGATAAATCTGAAGCCCTTTCTTCCAAGTTCTAAAGAAGCGCTCGAGTGGGACCCGAAAAAATGCGAAGAAGCATTCATCGCGTTAAAAACATACTACGCTCTCCTCAGTTTCTAGTAAGTCCACTTGAAGGAGAACTCCTCACTTTATACTTAGCGTATCGGTTCTCAACCGGTCACGTGCCGTGTCAGATACAAAGAGCGGAGTCCGGCACCAGGTTTACTACTGCGGTCGAGGCATGAAGAGAGCGGAGAGGTACTAGGAATGGAAAAATTGATACTAGCGGTGACGGCCGGAAACTCAGTCCACATTTCGGGCTCACCTTGGCCAGAATTCCATTGAGTACCCAATGAATAGTACAAGCCGGAAGTCTCCGGAAGGCGTGAGTGGTAGTAAATTGCGAGTTAATCAGTGAGCGAGAGCGCCATAAAGGGGCGGGTCTGTGGGCTTCGTCATGGAAATTCCTCCAATAGAGGCTTGCTGAACCCACGGTCGGGAGGACGACCTCCCCGTGTGAGCTCCTGTAGACGGGCCTCGAACCGCGGGGACGGAGTAGGCCCAATCCCACCTCACCAGGAAGGGATATACGGCCCAGATCCTTTTCCGGTTTTGGGTTAGTGGCTGACAACGGCCAGAGTATGAGCGGTCATAGCGAGCCTCGACCTCGCCCTTTGTTAGAGGTCGACCGAATTTGAGTCCAGTGACTCATTTGGGTGGTCGAGGGCGGATCGAAGACACATCTGAGGCCCAGTGGAGACGATGGTTACATATCTCGAAAGGTTCGTAATTTGCTAAAGTTTGTATTGGTTCGGGTGACCGTCCACAGACGGAGAATATGCCGGCTGACGCCTTAGCGAAACTATACGACCATGCAGAAGATCTCGGCGGGTCAACGCGTCGAATACCTAAGCGAGAGACCCTCATCGACCCTTACGACATGGAGGTCGCCCAGTGGGATCGCGTAGAAGCCGGATGGACCTTATTTGGGATTATATCAATGGCGGAACCACAGACGACCAGAAAGCGGCTAAGATAGGGTGAGGTCTTCGGGTTACCGATCACGAAAGGAAGCCTTTACAAGCGAGGGATTCTTCGCACCTTTCTGAAATATCGCGGGAGAGGGACAACGAATACGTGCTAAGAGAGTACGTGAAGGCATATCTCTTAAGGAACCATATCGGAGCTCGAGCGTTAGCGGGGAAAGAAGTTTGAGCGAAGTGCTACGGCCCGCGATAGCAAGATGCAACCAACGAGTCAAGAGATCACGAGAATATGCGGAAGCGCGAGAAATATCACGCCAGTGAGGCCAGCGTCGATTGCCCGACCCACGGCCGCTGGCCCGATGGGGTTGGACATGTGGGACCCTCGCCCGTCGGCGAGGGCGATGCAAATTCATGTCGTCGCGGTGGATTATTTCACCAAGTGGGCGGTAGAACCTTTGTACGATTCTGAGCTTGAAAATCGTAATTTCGTATGGCGGCGTCATATCTGAGATTTAGCATCCACAGAGCCACAGTATCGGAGCAATGGAAAACACCAAATTCAGAGACTTTTGTGCCGAGCTCGGGATCAAAAATTATTACTGATCCCAGTATTTTGAGTCAAACGGACGGGGCCAAAGTCACCATCAGAACCCTTAAATGCAGGAGCCCGAGTTGGAGGATCTTAAAGGAAGTTGGGTAGAATACCTCCCCGAGGTACTATGGGCCTATGGGACTGACACGAGTCGACAACTCGGGAGACCCCATTTTGCCACTGGCACATGTGCGACGATGTGTGTAGCCCATGTTGAAGAGGTGGGAATAAAGTCACTAGAGTCGAGTTAGCATCGGAGGAACAAAATGGCGAGGCCCTGCGTCTGAACTTGGAACTACTGGATGAAAAACGTGAGCAGGTCAGCCCAGTGCCGCGAGGAAGAGTATGAAGGAAGGCCGGGCACTCTGACGAAGAGTCAAGCCCGGAAGTTACAGCGGAGTTTAGTGCTTAAAAACTACGCGGCAAAGAAGAATCCAACACATGGGGAAACTAGGCTGATTGGGAAGGGTCCTTACATATGCGAGTGTCCCGGACCGGGGTAATTATGAGCTCCAAGCGAGAGGGAGGGAAAACCTTCGACACATGGGCGTGGAGCACACAAGCGTTCCTATCGGTAGGCCTTAGGTTTATAGCCAAGACCATATCAAGTCTCGTACTTGAGCGAAGGTCGAGCATGCAGCAGGTAATTTAGTATCTCACCTGATTCGGATATATAAGAGAGCATACACAGTAGGAAAATTCATAAAAATAAAAATCTCCCTTTATTCCCAGTAAGATCATATTCGATTACAATCGTTGGGTGTCCTTGATTACACATCTCAGCTTTCGATCTGAGCAAGCTTTGCTCCAAAAAAAAAAAAAAAAAAAAAAAGCGGATAGAGAAAGTGTGGAAGAAGAAAGAAGGGAGAAAGAAAGAGGAGAAGAGAAGGAGACAAGGAGAAAGACGAAAAAGAAGCGGATAGAAAATTTGTGGAAGAAGAAAGAAGGGGAGAAAGAAAGGAGGGAAGAAGAGGTAAAAGGAGGAGGAAAGAAGATAAAAAGAAAAACGAGAGAGAAGCCCAGTATGAGGAGGCACCACCCCTCCAGACGCATTCCCTATGAAATTTGGGAATAACATGACTCCCATTAAAGGAGGCAGGGAAAACACGACTCGAGAGGGTGATCCGAGGGTCGAGGAAGGAGTTCAGCCAAAGCACTCCAGAGCCGGCGAGCATCAAGTCGGGTGAACTCCATCAGGCCACTTTGTGATGGCAGAATCTCCGAAAGCTTTATAAGATACAAAGGCAACAGAACCACCATTTATAAAGAGGCCGAAATATTGGGAAACTCACATGATAGTTAGAATTCTCCTTCATCGGCATTAATAATAATGATTTACGTCCTTTTTATGCCTTTTTTGAGGAATTGCCTCTGAGGTGTTTCAATTCACTAAAGCCTCAGCACTTGCTTTGAAAGTCACCTTTGTCTCGGTCCCCCTTTGGCGACTCCTCTACTCGCCAGGCCCGCGGCGCCTCAAAGAGTCAGACAAGCTCAGGCTACATCGCCACTCGGCTTGAACGCCATGAGGCACGCGCCGAAACCCCGGTGCTCCTTTGACGAGCTCCTGCACTGCATCTGAGGCCTGGCTGCCTCGAGAGTCGGGACAAGCTCGGGCTACCTCGCCACTCGGCTTGAGCCGCCATCAAGCCACGGCGCGGGAGCAAGTTGCTCCGGCTTTGACGGGCTCCTCTGCTGCGTACAGGCCACGGCGCCTCGAGAGTCGGATAAAGCGCTCATTACGCCAGCTCGGCAGGCGCCATCTGAGGCCCACCGGCGCGGTAGGTGCTCCTTTGAAGAGAGCTCCTCTACTGTCTGGGGCCACGCGCCTCGAAAGAGTCGAGACAGAGCTCGGCTGCGTCGCCGCTCGACGGGCGCCATCAGGGCCCACCAGTGCGAGAGCCGGGTTGCTCCTTTGGCGACTCTCTGCTCTGTGCGGGCCGCGGCCTCCCAGAGGTCTGGAGATGGGCTGGGACCCCCATCCCTTTCGGCTTAGGCCATGAGGCCCACTGACCTTGAAACCGGGTTGCTCCTTTGGCAGGCTCCTATTATTTGCGAGGCGAGAGAATGCTTACAGCGATGCTGTGGCTCTTCCCAGCAGTACTGGCAAACTCTGTGCACATGGGCGAACTCTTACAACAGTCTTCCTGGCGAGCTCTTCCCAACAGCTCTACTGGCGAGCTCTGTACCCATGGGCGAGCTCTTGCTTGATCTTCACGGCGGCGCTCTACAGCAGCTCTACACAGCGACTCCCAACCACTTACATGGGCGAAACTCTCTTACAGCAACCAGTCTACGGCGAGCTCTTCCGGCAGCTGCAGCGGCTCTATTGCCCATGGTAAACTCTTTGCGATCTACGACGAAGCTCTTCCAACCAGCTCTACGGCAGCTCCTATTACTTACATGGACGAGCTCTTACAACAGTCTTCCTGACGAGCTCTTCCCAACAGCTCTACAGCGAAACTCGTACTTACATGGGCGTCTGTGGTGTCTTCTGGCGAGCTGCTTTACTTGACTCACTGACGAGCTCCTATTACTTATGGGCGAGCTCTTCTGACGATCTACGGCGAGCTCTTCCCAGCGGCGCTCACGATGAGCTCCCCATTGCGCACATGGGCGAGCTCTTACGGCGGTGTGACTCTTCGGCAATACGGCAGGAATTACATCACTTACATGAATGACTCTTACAACGATCTGCACGAGCTCTTCCCAGCTACGGCGAGCTCTTATTGCCGAGCTCTTCACAACTGATCCGCTGACGAGCTCTTCCCAGCGGCTACTGTGAGCTCCCATTACTTACATGGACGAGCTCTTCACAGCCGGTCTTCTGACGAGCTCTTCCCCGGCGGCTACTACTGACGAGCTCCCTGTACTTATGGGCGAGCTCTTACAGCGTGCGGCGACTCTTCCCAGCGGCTACTGTGAGCTCCTGTGCCGCGGGCGGCTCTTAAAGTCTTCTGATGACTCTTCCCATGAGCTCCTGCGCAGCGAGGCTCTCTGTGCCACATGGGCGAGCTCTTGCTTGGTCTTCACGGCCGAGCTCTTCCCGGCGGCTCTACACGGCGAGCTCCCCATTACTTACAATGGGCGAGCTCTTATAACGGTCTTCTGACGAGCTCTTCCCAGCGGCTCTACTGGCGGTTCTATTACTTACATGGGCGAGCTCTTACAACGATCTTCTGACGGCTCTTCCCGGCAGCTACTGGCGAGCTCCTATTGCCCATGGGCGAGCTCTTCACAGCGATCTTTGTGAGCTCTTCCCAGCGACTCTGCTGGCGAGCTCCTATTGCTGCCACATGGGCGAGCTCTTACATGATCTTCTGGCGAAGCTCTTCCCAGCGGCTACTACTGGCGAGCCCCATTACTTACATGGTGACTCTTCTGTGATCTTCTGACGAGCTCTTACAACAGTTCTACTCGCGAGTTCCCACTTACTCATTGATAAGCTCTTCCCCTCAATTTACACGGACGAGCTCCTACTGACTCACGCATTAGAGCTCACGCGGCTTGATTCACATAGGCGATCTCTTCCCAGCGGCTCTACGATGACTCCCCATTACTTATGGGCGAGCTCTTACAGCAGTCTTCCGGCGGCTCTTTAGCAGCTCTACGGCGAAGCTCTGACCCACTTTATGGGCGAGCTCTTACAACTGATCTTCGGCGAGCTCTTCCCAGCAGTTCACTGGCGAGTTCCCACTACTCCCACATTGTGACTCTTCCCCTCAATTCCATGGACGAAGGCTCACTACTAATGTCGCGTGGCGAGCTCACGCCCAGCGATTCACTCTGACGAGTTCTACTACTCACATTGACGAAACTCTTCCCCTCGATTCACGGTTGAGCTCTTGTCGCGTGGCGGGCTCCTACGCCAACTACATGGACCAGAGCTCTCAGCGGTGTACATCGACTCTTCCACCAGCATTTAAAGGCGAGCTCGGCTAGCCTCTGCAGAACGAGACACCCGGGCGCGCCGCTGCGGTGGAGGACGGATGAGTACCGCGAATGGGGACATCAGAGGCCATGGAACGATCTGACAGTGACCTCGCCCATCAGATACCAGTGGAGCGAGCAAATTCAAAGCGGGACACAATAATAAGAATTTCAGTGATATTCTGGATCTAAACCTCGGGGACAGCTGATGGTTGCACAGATCCCAGGAAAAGATATGAAGGCGCACTCTGGATTGAGTACTGAAACTTCAAAGATGATTTTCTCGACCAGAAAGGAGTATTGATTGTAGACGACGTAAAGAGGGGGATCAGGCATGGGAGAAGCGTTTCAATAAGTCAGAGATCTGAACATCAGGAAGATGGAAGTAAGGAAGATCTCGAGCAGAGATGAATCGAGGTGGGATAACATGGGAGACCACTAGCCTCTGTAACTGGGATGAGTTGATCCAGATCAGTAAGCCTTGACGACATACTGATGAGAAACGGAGTGCAGACTTGCGGTTTGACCGGATCTATGATTATTTGACAACCTGTTCTCATGCTGGAAAGACAGTGTTTTTCATGATGAGTCTAAGCATGATATGTGCATTAGCCAGCTGGTATCTGCGACAAAGCTCTTAGAGCTTGACTCTAAAAACGAGCAGATCTCGAGCGATGCCACCTGTTTCCGCGACATGGCGCGATTCCAGTTGCTCTTTCTTCCAGGACTCACAGGCAGCCACAGCGACTCACGAGTCAAGTTGCACGCCTCGGGAGGTGATGAGCTCCTCCACCCAACCATTTGAAGCTCATTTTGGACCGGATCTCAGCCTCAGGGTCTCGACCAGCTGTGTGGCTGGGCTCACCTAACCTCCAGAGACTCACCCTCGGCCTTCGTGGCGCTTGAACCTCGTTCTCTCTATTCTCTGCCCCGGCATGTGGCGGAAAATGAAGTGTGCTTAGATGAGACTTAAAGCGGATTCTATTTCTTGGACAAGCTGATCGCGGCTCGTTCTTACGACTTCGGCCCGCTCGGAAGAGAGAAAGCCACACGGCAATTCCTTTGACCCCGATATCGGACTCACGGAGAATGGAGGCATTTCGCTGCGAAGTTCGGCGGCACTAGAGGAAGCGAAAAGCCACGATTGCACGGATTTTGCTTCGATTTCTTTTACGGCTCATGTCCCAGGAAGTGACTTGGCATTGTCGAGAAGGCGGATTCCGCCACGGTAATCGCGGGCGCGGAGTCAGCGAGAGAGCGGCGGTTGCACTTAGAAAGACCCTTTGCGGCGGCGGGCTTAGGGAAGTTAGTAAAGGTCGGTCGGAGAGCGCGACCAGCGGCTCGTGGACGGGAGAAGGGGGACTGCAGCCCATGTCCCGGAGCCAGGCCCGAGTGACGGCGTGCCCTCTGCGGTTCAGAACAGGAGAAGGAGAAAACACTTGACTTAGACTTTGGGCGGAGCCAGAATGGGACGCTCCGGGGGGCTTTTTCCTCTTCGCCTTGCGGGGGCTTCTGAAGGCGTCGCCCCCAGATGAACTAAAATCTCTCCCACCCCAGTAGGGTGTTCAAACGTGGTGGGCCAGGAAAACACTCAAGGGTTAGAAAGAGCGGGGGCCTCGAGCGATTAGAGCGTCGCGATGGCTAAATTAGAAAGACTGGAATGTTAGGCTTTGCTTTTCGATACCTGCGTAAGACGGCGAGCATTCCTCGGCAGCCCAAGACCCGCGGCTGACATCTTTGTCGGCCCGAGGTTAAGAGCGGAACATGCGGGAAGCATAAGAAAGCAAGGTCGAGTGTTCGTCGTCTTTCGAGCAAATCAAGCAAAAAATAATACGAGCACTCCACCCGGGTGAGGGCACTCCGTTTTCAGGCACACCGGGGGTATCATCGAGTGTCGCCTCCCGAGTTGGAACCCTTAACGAAGAAATATCGTGCTTTCATGTGGGGTGTGAAGAAGGAAGATCAGAGATCACGAGAGGGGGCCGACGTCACGGAAAAATAAATAAAACCCTCGTGAAGTGGCCATTGGGTGAAAAGATGGAGGAAACGAGGAAGTACGTTGGGGACACCGACCCTACGTCATACAAAAAGACCAATAAACCAACTAAATACTGACCATTGGGAGCCCATTTGGCGGGAAGGGCGGATATTAAAATGTTGAAGGGCTTCTTTTATGAGAGGATCTGCGAGGGAAGCGTAGTTATTAAGCGACTTAGCTGGACATTTGGGGCACGGAGGAGGTGTAAAATGTCAAAACATCAAGGGGTCCATACTGGACACGGAAGAAGCCGTGCAGCTCGTGAAAGTAGATTCATATAGAGGACCAACCTCTTGAGGGCCACGCGCCGGCATGCGACGAGGCGGTCCCCGAGTCAGGCCCGCCGGATGTTGTCGGGTTTATCTTCTTTTCTTTACCCGAGAAGGGAGGCGCCTCGAAGGAAGCGGAGTTGAGGCAACCACGGCTGTCAATGGCGGGAATGCCCCGGCACACGCTCGGGGCCCAGGCATCAGCGAGAAGAATCATCGTCTTATGAAAGGAAGAAGCGGTCGGACCCATGGCGTAAGCAAACGATCACAAGCGAAATCAGACGGCCCGAACCCAGGCTTTGTCGTATCGTCGAAAAACCACGGCGGGCGAGGGGCCGCGGGCAAGGAGATGAAAGAGCGCGCCGAAGGACCCGACACTAAGCAGGACAAAAACGAATCGAGCGAAATACGGGGCTTCGAGTATAAAAACCAAGGGAGGAATTATGAGGCGAAGGAATCCCGAAGAGTGGAAGGTCGACCGAGCAAAGGAAACAAAGGGAGTATGAAACATAGCGCGAGGCTTCGAAGAGCCATCGTGCTTTGCATGTATGGCGATTGATTGGGTTAATTAATCCTACATCCCCAGCGAGCCGCGAGGAAATATGACGTCGCGAGGATTAATCTGACCCTTGCCCACCTTGATCCGTTACCACCAGGCCGGCCCGATGAGGACTCTGGCGGTAATTCATCGCGATGAGGGCGGTGAAGACCATGCAGTCAGTGTCGCATGTGACGACGAGAGGCACAGGCCCATTAAGCTGAAAACATGGATTTGGAAAATGGGGAGGCCCGTACCTAAACCTGATCAAACCATATCTTTACAAATAACGAAGATAGAATGTTCCCACTAAAAAGGCGTCACGGTGCGTCCGATCAGTCTTCATTATAAGGGAAGGAAAACATGAAGACCATCGGGCGGATGCCTGATAAGGAAGGAGGATTACTCGAATAAGCTCGCTGGTAATCGTGGCTAAATCTAAGGCCCGACTACATGAGGAGACCTATCCTGTGAAGGAAGAACCCCTAATCATCGCCTGATGGGATGAATATCCATTATAAACACAAGGCCGATCCAACCTTTGAAAGATCTGCGACCACAGGCTATGAAATGGATTCTCTTAATTAAACTGGAAAAGAATCTGGCTGGCGTCGGAGCGGCGGCGAAGCCCCGCGGAGCTTTTACGATTCTTCTTCTGAGGAATGCGCACCGGATCCTATAATCCATCGGAGTCTTGGTGACCGGCGACCCGACACGCTCCAGCCCAGTTCTGGTTGAAAAAGGCATCATCGAAACAAAAGCGGGAGTTTGCAAATTTTGTGACATTTCCTTTAAAAGCCCAACATCTCACTTTTCTGACAATTCCCTCGAAAGCAATATGGAATTTAAACAACAGCCATAACTTGTATTGGTGGTTTTAGAAATTCTTTATAACCAAACCACTGGTAAAAATCCAAAGGAATTCATACCAGGTCCACCTAATCCCATACAAACCATAAATATGAAGAATTCCTTATTTATCTCATACCAGGTAAGGTTTACCCATATGAATTCCAACAAATCTAGGGTTGGGTGATCTCTCAACACAAACCTGAAAAGGAGGAGCTAATCTCGCTGACTTAGAAATCAAACTAAAAACCAAATACACACATGTTTCCAATTCAAAAACATATATTTTGCTCTTACTCCCTCTTCCTTAACTACCCTCTCCTTCTTGTATGCCTCTGTACGCAGTTTTGCCCACTGCGAAATGAGAACCGAATGAATTGTTTATTTTAAGTCCGCACACATCTTCGTTTCTGCGTAGTACGCAGAGTTGGTCGCCGATCGACTCAATATTCTGCGATTCGACTTATGTTATTTATATAATGACTCTTCTCTTACCGTCTTTATGTCGGCTGTGTGATTTTGATCGAATTCTGAGCTTTCAAGCACATTACAGTCTGAGTGGGGTTAAATAAATTTATGATTTTCTGATTAAGTCACAGTACTGCTCCCAAAAATATTCTGATGACAAGTGCTTGGCTTATGTGTCACTGCAGTCTGCGTCTTTGTCTGCTGCCACCGGAATGGGGCATTACGTACATATCACATGTTTATTTAGTAAAATAAAACACATTTGTATATATTACATGAAATGTTATTTTTTAATAATATACTTATTTTTTTTTAATTTTTAATTTTAATATATATATATATATATATACATATATATATATATATATATATATATATATACTTATATATATATATATATATATATATATAGTTTCCATTTTCTAATTTATTTAGTTTGAATTTTGGACTACAATATGCATTTGTTACAATAACCATTTTAAATTTAATAATCCTTTGATCTATAGGTTAGAAGAAATTATTTGTGATGACAATAGTTTTTATTAATGGTCAATCGTTTGACTATTATAGTACCAATATTGATGAAGTGCATTAACTACTTCACACTCATGAGAAAACTAAGGTGATTTGGGTTACATTAGTTGGTCTTCCTATTTTATTTTGGGAGGCAAAGATCTTGAAAAGGTTGGGAGATGCTTGTGGGGACTTTATCACCGCCGATAAAAATATTATAGTTTTCTCAGAGCTTTGATGTGTTCGTCTTCTTATTTGTATGGAAGGAAGGAGACCCCCTAACATGTTGGTCATCAAGCGGGGGGAAAAGATTGAAGATCGTGGGAACTCCCCTTATTTTCGTGGATTTGCCAGCGAGGGCTTTTCAGTCCCTTAACATGATTGGGCTTAGGGACGAAGATGAAGTGGTCACTCACGATAGTGAAGCGTGGTTGAGTGAGTATTTGGCACAACAGATGAGGTGCTACCATTGGAGCAGGTTTTTGGGGCTCCAGAATCGAAGAGTTGACGACACAGCTATGGTTTGACACCAGGTCCACCATCTATTTTGCGTCGGGTTGGGCTCTTGGTTTTTAGGAAAGACTTGATGTTTTGGGCTAGACCCTCCAGATCCAACTCTCAAAGAGGCCTGTTTTGAAGTCTAAACTCACGCACCCCAGACGAGCCTCAGACCCATGGGGAGGTTTTTGGATTGGCCGTAAGGCTAGGTTCTCTACAGTTCCTCTCGAGTCCTTGACTTGGACCTAGTACCCTTTTTTTTTTTTTTTTTTAGGACTGTCTCAAACCCACACCATTTTCCATGCCATTTCATCAAATTGATAAAAAATTTAGCTCCAACCCCACGCCATTTCACCAAAATTTGGTGCAAATGAACAGTGCATCACCAAATTTGGTGTTACACTGTTCATTCACAATTCTTTTTTTTAGTCATTCCTTTTAATTTTTAAATTTATAAAAAGAACCCAAATAATATAACTTTTATAATTTATGCCCATCTAATATTTTGAATAATAAAGTTATTTTATTTGTGCCAAAGAAATTAAAAATCTTACTTTTATCGACATAATATTTTGTAATTAAATTATATATGAACAAAAATAATGTAAATTATACAAAATCTTAATTATAACAAAAATTATTAATATTAAATGTAATAATATTGATTAAATGTCTGATATTGAAATTAAACATGACTATTAAGCTCGATAATATTTAAATGACGTAATGTCAAATCTGTTCTATTAACATAATATGAAATAATAACTTAAGCCTATAAACAACGAAAATATAACATAAGGAATGAAACACATATAGCATAATAATATTAGATGACTAGGACTAGCAAAATTAGTATTACGGTGTTTTTAATCCAGATCCTCCCATAATCAAAATAGTTGCCAAAAGTAATTAGAACACTTTCTTGTTGATTTCTTTTGTATAATTTTTATTTACATTACTTTCGAAAATACTCTCACGATATGTTTGGATCAACGATAAATTTAAGTCTTTTAATAATATTTTATTTTTCTTCCTTCCTTTGCTGAAAGCTAGAAATTTGTCATTTGGATATTCATTTGTTCTTACTGTCAAGTTGTCTTTTTAAACATCTCAAAGTCGCCCAGGTTCCTTCTTCAAAGGAGTTAATTATAGATGACATTGCCCCGTCGTTTTCCTTTTTCCGATTTGAACTGCTTTCTGCCGATAGGTCGCTCGGATGGAGAAGTACCTGACATTATCGTCATTTAAAGTAGGAGAGATGGCTGATAATTCGGGAATCTTGCTGATATTGAGTACCAGTGTGACTATCTTGTTTGTGATAAATCGGCGTTCTCATGTAGCTTTATTTTTGATGACTTATCTTCTGATAGGGACATTATCTTTAAACTTTTACCAAAATTCTTAACTATATTCCAAACATGAGTCAATTGAAACCTATCTTTTTGTACTTAGGTTCTTGCATGAATAACACTCTTTTTCACGTCTAGCTGGAAATTAATTAATAAACATTCGACAAATATTTAACTCCTCCTAATAGTAAATATATTAAAAAAGAAAGAACATATATAATACTCCTATGATATCTTTCTACGAGCACCACTTGAATTCAAATTCTCTACTTGTTTTGAACACCCCATTCGATCTCCTCCTTGACATTAATAGTATCCATTCGAGAATGGGTGATTGCGTGTTACGATCTTTCGAATGTTGTTGTCGAAGTTCATTGTGCTAGCTCCACACGAGACCAAAATTCATTCTTGATTAATTATACTATAATAAGTGCTTGAGAAATATTTAAATATGCGACCAAAGTAGCACGTCTTCACTAATAGTGTATCCGGAAGATCGAGAAGTCATGTTTTTTCTTAACAGATGGATGATTTTGGAGAATATAAATGTAGTTAGGAGCAAAGAAGATACCAATACAATGATTTGAATAAAATTGAGAGTGCTATTTATATAGCAGAAAAAAGCTTATTAACTTTACACCTTATCGAAGACATAGCAATTTTAAATTTATACTAACAAATTTAATTCGTTGGATGATTTTATGACCAAATGTGGATTGGATTAAAATTATAAGAATTTGTTAAGACATAGAATTCTAAAATTTATGAAAATTTGCTAAGTTGAGAATCTAAACGGCTTATATCTTGTCTACGACAATGAGATTCAAAAATTTGATTGAAATTTAGTGAAGGTGGTAAAGTTGAGAATCTAAGCGACTTTACATCTTGTCTACGACATTGAGATTCTAAAATTTGATTGAAATTTATGGAAAATTGTTAAAGTTGAGAATCTAAATAGCTTTACATTTTTTCTAAGACATGGAGATTCTAAAATTTGATTGAAATTTATGGAAAATTGTTAAAGTTGAGAATCTAAACAGCTTTACATCTTGTCTATGACATTGAGATTCTAAAATTTGATTGAAATTTATGGAAATTTGTTAAAGTTGAGAATCTAAACAACTTTATATCTTGTCTAAGACATAGAGATTCTAAAATTTGTACTAACAAAACTAAACCATTGGATGAGTTTTATGACCACATGTAACTGTTGGATTAATTCATGAATATATAAATAGCATGCTCCACTACAAATGTAAACTTCATGCTCTTAATTATTATCTGATACAAATTTCTTCCTTTTTGTACCTTCTAAAAACATCTTCTTACAAATTTGCCTTTCTTTTCCTCACTTCAAAAATGAATTTTGATATTGGAAATTTACATCTATATTTATCATCAACTTCTTCTTAGGATGATGATGATAATTTAGTGATGAATAATATTGCAGAAATGAATGCAATTGAAGAAATACTTTGTCATGCAATTAGTAGCAGAAACATGATTCTTGCTAACTATATGAATCAACAAAACAACGAAGTGATCCATCACATTGGCTCGGTTCCCTGAACTATAGTGATTAAGCAGCGATCGTGAAATTGCAGATCATAATTTGTTTGTAGATTACCATTTCTTGAGAATCACGCTATGTTGATAACACATGTTTCGTCGATGCTCGGATGTCACGAGATTTGTTCCTTCGTATTGATATCTGGTTAAAAATCATGACAATTACTTCCACCAACGAAGGGATTGCACTTGGTAGATTGAGATTATCTACTATACAAAAATGCTTGGCCAGGTGTTTCAAAATGTTGGGCGTATGGGCTACACAGTAGATGCCCCTGCGACAAGTACTCTAAAATAGGTGGAGTCAACAACAGGTGAAAGTATGAAGATTTTGTCGTGCTATTGTGGAGATAATATTTGCGACGATATCGAGAACACTACTTGCTAATGACATTCTTGGAGCTACTTTATATTGGCAAACAACGTGGTTTTACTAAGGAATGTTGGGCGAGCAGATTATGTCGTTGGAAGTGGAAAAATTGTCCTGACAACATGAGGTACGGACCGATGGGCGGATCTAGGGGGGGGGGGGCGAGAAGCGCCTACGATCATTTGGATAATTGGGATGTTGTAAAACCTTTTTCTTCTTGGTCCTTTCCCACAGAAGCATTACCTTTTCTAGCGTTTGGATATGGGAGTTTGTTAGGCTTACAAATATCTGCTTTTGAAGGCTTGGTCATTGGCGTGGAAAGATCATCATAATGATTACTGTTTACAACTAGGACTTGCTAACAAAACATTTGGGGGAAATAATCTATTTCTCGAATGTTTCAGTGTACTCTAGATCTCTAATTAGTTATAAAATCACCTTTAAGGCACAAGAACAAGATAAGGTTTGTTCATTATCTATTGAGACGGTAAAAGCATATAAAGGCATCACCAGAGTAATAAAGTCACAATGATTTTTAAGAATATAAGCATATAAAGACTAAGAAATATAAAAAGCATTTCTTTTTAAATGAGAAGTTGTCTCAATATTTATTTATTTACTATTAATATTTTGTTAGGTTATTTATTCCAGTATCTGAGAGATGAATCATCGTTTCTCTACAAGGAAGCAAGCGGTTACTTGAATTTGCATTGCGTATCTTGATCGAAGAATGAATTCTCTAATTTTGATATGGATAAGCTTGTGCATCTTGCTGATCTTTATCAGTAGACTTGCAGAAGTCTTGGGCGTGCGTTCTTTATCGGGAACTAATCTTTTCTTAGTGATGCTATGAAAGGAATAGATGGTGGGTTCTTTTACAATGCTAGGCTTGAGAATCTGCGAGAGAAGATGAAAGAAACTATGAAAGATAGAGTTTTAGATGGTTTATCGTTTAGTTGAATTGGCATTATACACAATTTGCGACCGACACTCCCATTTGAAAGAGTATTTTCTGCTGAAAGATGTGAAAGCGATTTGCCGAGGAAATAGAATGGGATGAATGGTTGTGTGTGAGTTTAATTGGTATACACTTAGAAAATGAGATATTTGATTCTATTGACAACGAACTCATTTTGAATCGTTTTCAAAATATGGATAGTCGTAGAAATCAATTATCTCGCAGTACAAAACATAGTGTAGTATACTTTTTTCTATCCTTCAAGTTTAAACTTTTATTAATATAATTGTTCGTACTTTATTTCTATATATTGATATATTTGAGAAAAAATTAATTTATTGCGAGTCGCCCCCACTATCGAGTTACGGATCATGTAGGTGTGGCGGGTGATATACGGTCGTAGTGGAATCGACGCTATCATTCTCGAGAAGCCGTGGCGTAGATTATGATGTTTTGGATATGGCATGCATATTTTTGGTATGCCGGGAGCACTAACAACGACATCAATGTGGTGAGATCATCGATCTTTTTTTTCTGAATTTGGCTAAAGGTATTGCCCCTCCAGCTAGGAGTATGTTATTACGCAAAGAAAAATAATATAGCATGGGTTATTATTTGGCGATAGTATATATACCGAAAGTGATGGGCTACTATTGTCTGGAAACAATTCATCCGATACAAGGTAGAAAGAAAAAATATTTGCGCGAAAGCGAGAAGCATGTAGAAAAGACGTAGAACGTGCTTTTGGCGTTCTTCAATCGTGATTCGCAATTGTGGCAGGATTAGCACGTTTTTGGGAAAAAAAATGTCTTACATGATATAATGACTACATGCATTATTATGCATAATATGATAATAGAGGATGAACGTGATCTTAATGCACCAATTGAAGATGTAAGGGAAGCACCGACGCTCGGAAGTTGAAAGGATAGAAGATGAAGCCCATGAGATTTAATCCAATTTACATTGCACGCCATGCACAAATCAAAGACGAATGTCACGTACTGACCGTGTCGTTAATTGATCATTTGTGGGAGGAATACACCAATTCAAATGGTTAAATTAAAGTCTCTTCTATTTTTACATATTTATTAATGTTTACTTATTTTTATTACTTTGTTCATGCAATATTATGTAATATGTTGTTTCAAAATTATGTTGTTAATGCAAATTTGAATTTTATAATATATTGTACTAGACTTTTGAATATATTATTTTTACAACTTTTTAAAATAATAAAACATGATATTGGATCAATATGTAAAAAAAATTATATGTAAGGGCACTTGGTGAAATAGATAAAAAGTTGAGAATTTAAAAAAATTAATATAAAAATGAGATAAAAAAGGAATATTCTTTTTTGGTGTTAAAAATGGTGTAAATGGTTGGAGAGAAAATAGTATAAAATATGGTGTTTACACCGTTTTGGTGCAAAAGTTACACTATTTTGGTGTTATGGGTGCAAAAGTTACACTATTTTGGTGTTATGGGTTAGAGATAGTCTAAGGGAATCCCCGGCTCCACCTAAAATGTTTCTCCCAAGTTTCTGCTTAGAATCAGAGATTGACAGGTACAAGTTTTCTCCATTAGCCTAGGGGTCTACTTTGTCCGAGAGCACAGGGTTCCCGTAGCCCATGAGCAAAACCCATACGATCCCTATCTAAACGAAATATTTTTTCATACAAGAACACATTCCCCATTAGCAAACCCAATTCAAAACTTTTTTTCAGCTGCAAGATTCAAATTATGAAGTACTCAAGTAACAATAATAATAATAAAAGAAAATCACATTTTTGATTATAATACAGAATCCTCTCACTTGACATTCCAAAAACAAAAAACTCGGCTTGAACTTGAGTCATTGTAGAAAAAATTAGTGATTTAAAACTTCATTTTCCCTTTCGTTTTCTCAGCATTCATGTAACACCCAAGAATTTGTATAGGTATAAGTTAGGGAAAATAATAATGACAGGAATTTGTATAGATATAAGTTACGAAAAATAATAATGACAGGAATTTTTATAGGCATATGTTATGAAAATAATAATGGTAATTCGAGTTAGTATTAATTAATTACTTTAATGATAGGACGATTATATGAAAATAATGGTAATTCAAGAAAATAATAATGGTAATTCAATTAGTAATTAATTAATTACTTTAATGAAAGAGACGTTATGAAAATAATAATGATAATTACAATTAGTAATTAATTAATTAATTTAATGAAAGAAGGGATAAAAGGTAATTTTCTAATGAATCATAGTATAAATTGGAACCAAGAAGAAAATCGCTTTATATTATTAACTTTGAATTTCTCTCTGGTGGGTCAGGATGGCTTTGTGCGAGCTTTTTTGGGATCCCCAGGAGTTTGAAGAAACAAGGTGACTATCTAGGTAAGATATCTTCATAATTTATTTTCTAGATTTATTTGATGTAGATTTTTTAATCTTGCTTTCGATTCGATCAACCCTTGAAGAAGTTAGATTTAGACTACCTCTAGTTCTAAAAATAAAATAAAATAAAATAAAATAAGGATTGGTGGTGTCATATTGAATTACTTTGAGTATGAGAATGAAAAAGTATTTAAGGATAATTTTTGAAAAAAAAAATAATGATAAACAAATAGGATAAATTTGAAAAGGCTGAATTTTGTATAAATATATGTATTTGATAAGTATTTAAATATATATGTATTTTTGCAAGTAAATATTTTATTAAGGATTGATATTTTATTAAGGATTGAGAATTTATTTGATAGGAATATGATTAGAATAATTATTTAACTGAGAATTATAGAAATAAGATCTAGTTAATATTACTTGTTGTCAAGTAATAATTATTAAAATAAAAAGGCTATGTGTGTGTGTAATAATATAATTTGTAAAATATTATTAATATTATTTCTTTATAGTAAAAGATTTAGTTCGGATTAAGAGCATAAAAATAAATAAATTATTAAAATAAGATTCGAAAGGAATATGAGTTTTATAAAATTTGTAAAAACTACCTAATTCAAATAGTTATCATTTGAATAGTTGTCAATATGTTTGAGGAGGTGAACAAAAATAATATAATTGTTTAAGAATAATATCAAATTGAGGCCCAAGAATAAATAAGTAATGATGGTAGTTCTTCCTTATTATTTTGGGAGAGAAATATTTCATTGGTGAAATTATTCGGATTAGCTCTTTCAAAGCTTTTGAGTACTCCTTTGAGTAAAGAGAGAGGATTCTATCACGAACTTTTGAAGAATTGTATTTTTATATATATGTACGTGTAAGGGTTATTAATGCAGATTTTAAAAAGAAAATTATTTGTTTTTACTTCATTTGAGGATATGGTGTTTAACTAAATTATATATAATCTTGATTTATGAAAAGTTTTACTTGTTTTATTTATTTGATTATCCATGAATCGAAAGTAGTTTGTATGATTGTACTTTTGAAGTTGTTTTGTTTTACGAAAGAAAATGTAGAGATATGATGTTTTTTGTAATTTGAACTTTTGAATGAAATATTTGACTACCGTTGGATTCGATGCAATGTGGGGAATAATAGTTGACATATTTGGCCATGTCGGCGGGATATAATAGTTGACCTTTACATTTTCTTGAGTGGGGAATGTAATTGATTTGAGCGGCTATACGGGGTTTGGTTAGAAGGTACTAGTCTTAGTAGTGTTTGGTTCGTCGTTGTAAAAGGAACAATTTGCATTATGGCGTTTGAAAGTCGCATAAGCTGACATTTTGATGTTGATGGTAGAAAAATATATTTGAAATGTATTTGATTTTGATTTGATATGAAAGTGTTTGAATCGAAATTTGATACGAAAATGTTTGGATCACATTTGATATGAAAGCAGATTTGAAATGGATGTGAATGTTTTAAAGTATATTTGTTAATGTTCAAACTTATTTTTGAATCAAAAGTTTTGATGAAAAACATCTCCTATTTGTTATATGATTGAAAACTTTTTGATCCATTGAAAATGTATTAGTATTTAACTGTGCTGAGTTTGGCTGCTAGCTCTGATCGTTGAAATATTTTAGTCTTTTAGTTTCCACAAGGAGTGATGGGCTAGGTTGGGATTAAATCGTCATTAGGATTTGATTAGAACTTTTATGTTGGATCATGTTGAACTAATAAGTTCATGTTTATGTGAAAATGTTGGGTTTTGAAAGTTAATTGAAAGTCACTTGGATGAACATTCCTTACATATTAGTACGAAGTTGGTTGAGAGATCTTAAATATTATATTTTGAACAACTTTATATGACATGCATAATTGAGATTTGAATATTTAAGTAATTGTTTTAAGCATGTAATTTTGAATTTGGAGAATTTATGAATTTAGAAGGTTGCGCCTTTACTCTGAATATGTGTTTGGTAATTGGACAAAAATCCAGTTACAAGAAAGGTTAGTGTTTCGCCCAGACTATCTTTGAAGGCTTGAGGTGTGGTGTGATCATATACCCCTAAGGTGGGTTGGACGTAATAGTTTCAAAGTGTTTGCATGTGCGACTTAAAAGAAAAGGGGTAAAGTACCTAAAAGTTGAAGCCAGGCTAATGCGGCGCTGGGGAGGAAGGGATGGTAAATGGTTGAGTCTTTCAAGAGATTGAAAGCTTTGTTGTGACGAAGCCACGTCTTTTGTTCAAGCGTAAATTAGGCCCGATAAAATTAGTGGAAATTTGTATAAATTTGGAAATATGGAGCTTCAAATTGTTTAACTTTAGGGCATTTTTTAATTTAATTATATATATGGTATCTTTTTCTCCATTTTCATTTGATTTGATTTGAATTAGGACTCGATTTGCGTGTTATAACCATTTTCAATTTAATAATCTTTAGTCTATAGAAGTTGAAGAATTATTTGTGATATTCGATATTTTTTACTAATGGTAAATCGTTTAACCATTATAGTATCAATATTGATGAAGGGGCATAGTTAACACTCATGACTTAAATTTGGTTTAGGTTGGATTAGTTGGTCTCCTATTTTATTATGGGAGGCAAAGATCTTGAAAAGTTTTAGAGATGCTTGTGGGGGATTTATTGTTGCCGATAAAAATACTAGAGTTTTCTTAGAGCTTCGATGGGCTCTTCTTCTTGTCCATATGAAAGAAGGGAGGCCCGTAGCCTGTTGGTCATCAAGGTTGGGGGGGGGGGAGGGGGTGTGGGGGAAGAGATTGAAGATTTAACTTTACAGTACGAACTCACATTTTTAGCTGAGAGTTTAACTTTGGTAGGAACTCCCCTATTTTCGTGGATCTGCCACAAGGGCTCCTCAGTCTCTCACCAGGATTGGGCTTAAGGAGGAAGATGTAGTTGTCACCGCAGCGATAGTGAGCGAGTGGTTGTGAGGCGGTATGTGTACGATAGAGCGAAGTGATGGCACGGGAGGGCAAGTTTGGGCTTATGGCCAGAAGAGATGATGTCATTGTGGATTTGACACCTAGATTTTATCTGCTTTGCTTAGGTTGAGTTCTTGGTTTGAGGGCTTGTAAAGATCAACTCTTCCACTGCAGCGCACCGTGACACTTAAGACCCATGGGGAGGTTATTGGAATTGGCTATAAGGCTGGGCTTTTCTGATCCCTCTTGACTTACCCGACACCTATTTTTCTAAGGACTCCCAGATCCCATCCCAGATGTCTGTATCAGTTGTGACGGAATCAGTGATGCTTTTTCAATCGGAGCGGGAGTGGAGGGCGTGTAGGGGTCGTTAGTAGGACTTTGGATTGTTAGCGAGCTGGGATGTAGGCTTACTGTATCGTCCCGAGTTGAGTAGGATCGGCTGCTGATCTTTGGTGCGTAGGCTCTGGAGCGTGGCCTCCTCTGAAAAACAGGAAAAGAAGGGGGTCGGCGGGGCTTGCGGTGGCCGCTCCGTCTTTAAGTCGATTTCTTTCAGAAAGCGAGAATGCTTAGGCTTGCTTAGTATTGGCGTTAGTTCGCGCGTAACTTTCAACGATGGGGTAGCCTTATATTTATAGTAGATGTTGACCGGTTGGATGGTGACCATGATTCGTTCCCATTGGATGAGATATTTTTGTTATTATTAGTGTCCCGGTTGGTAAGGGATATACAAGAAGCGGTTGTTGGAATAATCTTCCTTCCTTATCGGGGATCCTTTGAGGATCAGGTTGATGATGTCTTATTATTGTCTCTTTCTTTTCCTTATTGGTGAGATTTGTTGGACTGCGGAATAATATATTATTAGGGATTATTCACATTTTACGTACCTATGGGAGACTTCCCTATAATAATAGGTCTTTAAGGCCTTGTCGGGTTGGAAGGCCCTGATGCGGGAAATTTGGCACGAGCTTGAATGTTGGCGCGAGAAAGGCCTAAATGCTCGATGGGTATGTCTCTACTCCTTTGGGGTTTAGCGGATGGGCCTCGGTGTTTTAGACTGGGGTGGCCGCGCCTTGAAGTGGCCCCTTTCTTGGGCGGCTGAGTGGGCTTATGAGCCTTATTTTGAACCATCGGTTGCTGACCCTTGTGGCCATGTGGGCGTACGTGGGCAAAAATTTGCGCTCATCTCAGCTTGGGGTCACGATTTCCGCGTGTGTCACGCTCCATTTGGATAGTTAAGAGACTTGGTCGTGATCATTTGTCTTATGATAATGATGACTCTTGAGGTTTTCGCTCATTTCTCCCGCACTTCCCGGTTCCTTTTGTTCCTTTGCGGAACATCCTGTCTTGTGTACCCACTCTGGGACCTTTTCTTTGCCTTTAGCGAGTTCGGACTTCCTTCTCTCTTAGTCTTCTGTCTGAGCCTTTTTGTGCAGAGTCTTTCTCTGTTGTCTTTCTTGGGATAGTCTTTTCTGTCGTATTTCTGGGTCCACTGCGTCTTTGTCTTCTTGGTCTCCTTTCGGGCGGTACGACGAAGCGTTAAGGTTGGGTTGGTCAAATTTTATTTTCATCATGGGTCAAGGTCGTTCTTCTTCTCTGCGTATCGATGGTGACTCTTCGAGCTGCTTCGCGGTTACGAGCGAAGCGGCGGTGTCTCAATAGTTCGAGTGGAGGTTGCACATCGAATGCTAAAGGTGCCTCCTGTTCCCTTGGGTGGGGAAAGTGAACACGATTAAATACTGGGGGTGAATATATAAGATGCATGCCGTTCGACATGCTTTAGCGTTGGGACTGTGAGGTGGGGTTGCCATGCTCAGGGCCATCTTTGCCAGGGCCTTCTGACCTCCTTTGAGCGTTCGGTGGCCCGTGGTCCCCTGGGACGACCCTCTGTGCATTTGGTCTGTGCTAAAATGGGCAGTGTTTGGTGCCCGAAGTGGCCTTGATAACGATTAGCTTCCCTCCATCCCTTCATAAAGGGGTTTTGCAACATTTCAATGTGTGTCCCTTCTCGACTCGCCAGCCCGGTTGGGGTATTTTAGTTTGGTCTCTTGGTTTTCTTTAGACTGAGGGCTCGGTGTCCCTAGCATAGCTGCTGCTTCTTTGCTTTGGCGAAAGAGACATCAAGGAGCTTTCTTTATTTTCTAGGCGTTCGGCGTTCCTACGTGATTCAGGCCTTCCCTCCTCCAGGTTGTGGAAGGGCCTTCACTTCTTCGTTAACGGCCGTAGTGGGAGCACCGGCCTCTAGATGGGACGATACTGCAGTTGTCCGGTGGCTTGGACTACCCCAGAATCTTCGTGAGTGTTCGTTTGTTACATTTTGGTTATAACTTGTGTGTAGTCCTTGGGTATCTCTGATTAATACCCATCACACATGTGCTTCTCGGGTGCTCCGAATTGATCTCGGCGAAGATAACGCCATAGCGTTGGTGGCGAGTGTCCTTCTCGTCCTTCTGTGAGGCTGATCAAGTCGGATGTTCTGACGTGAGTTCAGTCTCGTCTGCTTTGCTGAGGCCTTCGCCCCTCCTTCCACCATGAAAGTTCCTCCCGTTAGGCCCTCTCACGCTGAAACCTTACTGTGGGGAACCGCTGCCTGGGCCGAGATGGTGTCTCTGAAGCCCCGAAGTGGAAACGAAACCTCTACTCCATTGAGAAAAATCTACGCTGGGTCAAAGTTCAAGTCAGCATCTTTATCTTCCCCGCCTTCCTCATTATCCATAAACCGTAATGGGTTACGGCCCTATAGTTTTGAGTTCGCGTCCCATTCTCGGGTTTGTCGCGAGGTAAGGTCCCTGGTGTACCGCCGAGCAACCGCCGCTACTCTATTTACCGTCTCGAACCCACCAACGAAGAGGCTGTGTCACCTTCTCGAAGGGCCAAGAGGCGAGGAGGAAAGATCCTAATCCCCAATCAAGTGAGACTGGTGACTCTTTACTCACAATGCCGAACTCGCAGCGCACATCGTCCATTCTGGGCGATTCGACCTCAAGAGGTCGGCCACACGCTCGCTGATGAAGCTGGGCCTTATCTCTCCAGGGGTCGCCCGCAAGTCTCCGCGACGCTGTCATATTTGATTCCATTTGAGACGAGTTTCGAATCCTGTATCGATGTTGATTCTAGCGCTGATGTGCAGTGTGGCTACTCATTCAAGAGTTTCGCCGTAGCGCTAAAATAAACGGAGGGCCATGCCAAAGCGACTGGCGAGGTATGCTTAGGGGTGGCTTCCTCACATCTCGGAAGGCCGAGTCGCGAGGTCGTGCAATCGTATGACCGAGGAAGCCGTGAAGCTCAAATCTGATCTGAAACATACCACGTCGGCCCGTGCTCGAGCCGAGGGTAGGGAAGACGAGGCCCGAATAGTTGGAGCGGTCAAGGTGAGCTTCGGAGGCTCTGATGACTCGAGGGTCGCGTTAACGATCTTGATTGGTGGCTAGACTCGGCCGCAATCCGCCAAGATAAACTCGTATGGTTAGCAGGACGAAGCCACGCCCTGCGCGAAGCCGAGTCTAAAGAAGAGCTGCGGCGAATAAAGACGCATTTTCGTGATAAGACGGTTACTGATCGAGGCTCGCTGGCGAGGTTAACGGTGCGTTGAGCCCTGCGGAACGCCCGACGAGGAGGTCGCAGTCAAGGCGGTGGATCTTCACCGCAAATAACTTTGTGGCTCAACTAGACGAAGTTATTGGAAGACTGAGAGTTGAGGCTTCTAATTAATGTGGGTTTCCCTGGGTGGCTCGCCGTAAGAAGGTCAAGTAATGCCTATTCCTACTGAATTTAACTTTGACCTTCCCAAATGACTATAGGGACGAGGGGTCCTTCTCTCGCTGATTATCCCGAGAACCTGCACTCGCCGAGGTCTCTCCTTCACCGTCCGCTCTCCTTCGACTGATCTCCGCGCACATCTTCGCCCCTCGTCGATGTCTGCTTATACTTTTTTTTTTTTCGTCACTGGGCTTAGCCCCAAACGCATGCAGCTGTCTCGATGAATACTCATTTGCACCTCATTTCTTTCGCCTACTTGTGTTCTTCTTGACGTTCTTCTTAATTTGAATCACTTCTATTCGTATGCATCTGACCTGGCTCCCAGAGGCCTAAGTGGCTCTAGAGTTGAATCGACCTTTCGGGTTGGCACTAATTGAGGTGAGCAAATAGCTCGCCAATGTGAGCCGCCGGCCGTACTCCGCTAATTTAATTCCGAGTTGAACCGACTCCTAGGCTGTATGGTCTGCTGAATTAGCCGAGCTCGCCAATGCGAGCCGCTGAGTCTGGCTTACCGCTACTGAAGCCGAATCTCATTCCTGGGGTCAGATGGGCTCGTAGAACGGGCCGAGTTTGCCAGAGAGGGTCGGGCCAGCTCGCTTACCGACTTCGCTGGAAATAAACCGATTTCTAGTCAGATGGCCCGTGGTGGTAATGGCCGAGCTCGCCACGCGAAGCCGGCCGTCTGCCACCGACATTCAACCGAACCGGAATTTCGGGCCGCACGGGCTCGTAGAAATGGTTGCTCATCAATGCGAGCCGTCTGCGGCTGACGGCCCGGAAGTTGAACCGGGACTTGTATTACACGGCCTCGCGAATAGCTGAAGCCTGGCCAATGCGAGCCGCCGAGTCTGGTCTTCACGATTCGCCTAAGTCGAATCGATTCAGCCGTATGGCTCAGCAGAATGACTGAGTCATTATAAGCACTGCTGGGCTCCGTTTACCACTTCGCTTCGAAGGAATTGATTCCTTTAGGCTTACTGGCCTGCTGAATAGGCCAGCCACAATGCGAGCTACTGGCTCCAAGCCAAATAGTGGCGATGTGTACTGAAATGATCTCACTCGTGCACGGTGACTGTGGTAGAGTGTATTTAACTCGCCAAAGCGGAGCCGCTGGCCCGGCCAGGGCCGAGCGGCGACAGAGCTCGAAATGATATGACTCTCGTAGCGTGACTGCGGCAGCAGCAGACGAACTCACATAGTGGTCTGCTGGGCTCCGGCGCCGTGGGGCCTGAGCGGCGATGTGTACTCGAGAGCCGATCTCGACTGCAATAAGTGATTCCGTAGTAGACGAACTCACATATGAGCCGTCACCCGGCGCCGTGGCCGAATGGCGACGAGTCTCGAATGATCCGACTGCAGGCTGGACTGGGCGCAGTAAACGAACTCACAAAGTGAGCCATTGGCTCCGGCGCCGTGGCCGAGCGGCGATGTACCGAGCCGATCCGACTCAAGCGCGGGACGCATGCAGTGTGGTAATGAATCATTATACAGCTTCTAGCTCTGGCGCCAGGGCTATGGCTGGAGCAGCTCGAAATGATCCGACTCTCAGTAGTGGACCAGGTGTGGTAGACGAACTCACATATGAGTCACAGTTCGGCCGCGGGCCGAGTGGCGATACCAGCCGACCGACTCTAGGTCGCGGACTCAGCAGGCAGTAGACGAACCTCGTCATAGTGAGTCATTGGCTTCGGCCACTGTGGCCGAAGGCGATATAGCCCGAGTCGATCCGACTTCGTAGCGCAGACTCGGGCAGAGTAGACGAACTCGCCAAGCGAGTCATTTCGGCTCCGGCGCCATCAGTGGCGATGTGCCGGCAGCCGATCCGGACTCCCTCTTCGTGCAAATGCCGACCGGTGGGGTATGCGTGAGACGACTTCGCTGCTCAAAGTGAGCCGCCGGCTCCGAGCCTGCAGGCTCGAGGCGGCCATGCAAAAGGTACCAAACATCCCGACCGTAATGCGTGCAGTAGACGAACTCATTATAGCGAGTCATTGGCTCGCGCCGCGCCGATAAGATGTAGCTCGAGCCGATTCGACTTCCTCGTAAAGATTTTGACCGTGCGTGCAGACGAACTTGTCATAGTGAGCCGCCGCTTTCTTGCCAGGCGCCAGGGTCAGTGGCGATGCAGCCTGAGCCGATCTCGACTCCTTAGGTAAAGGCGGACTTGCAGAGAGACCAACTCGCCAAAGTGAGTCAGTCACAAGGCCATTCGACTTCGATTTTCTTGGAAAGGTGCGAAACATCTTTAATGCCGATTTCACGGAGAATTTGAAAACTGCTCGGCAAGCCTTGAGTGCTTCTGGCCTCTTATAAATGGTGGCTTCATTGCCATGGAGTTTATACTTTGAATATTCTCGCTTTCCTACACAACAAATTCCAGCGAGATGAAGGCTGCAAGTCCGGTCACGCTTTCTCACAAATCCACCAAGATTCTAGTTCGCTTATCGGACCCGCCATGAGTTGTGCTTCCCTACTTCCCTTTACGAAAGCTATGTTATTCCCACCGTGCTGTGGAACGCCAGCTCGAGGGCTGATAGCCACGCGCGCAGGTGATCAATTTACCATCAGGCGAAGTGCACGTCAGAAGACAAGTAATAAAGTAAAGAGGAGTTATCGTCTCATCGCAGAATGAGCCTATTAAGTACCAATTCTAATTCACTTACTCTGATTCTTGATAATTTTAAAATTGTTTATGATTTAATTAAAACCAACAAGTAAAAGACGAGTAAAAAGAAAATACTAGGTTTCACTTCACGCAAATTTTACATTCATGATGTTTTCACAAAATCATTTGACGGTTTTTAGAGCCTTTATCGATGATTTCAAAGTTAATCTTACAAAATGTCATCTCTCTTTGTTAATCTACACCTCATCCCAAGAGTGCTAGGTCATATTGCATCTCCGCCTAAACCCTAGAACCTCTAGGAGGCTCTTACTAGCATCGCACCTCACGCCACGTATAAAACCACAAAGATTCTACTTATGATCGCATCACACAAACGATTCAGCGTCCCTGTGGTTTATCATCTCTCGATCTCAAACCATAGCCTAAGCATGCCTATACATTGCTATAAGCACAGAATTAGAATGGAGATAAGACATTCACACAGCAAAGAAACCGACTTATACACTAAAAAACTAAAATTAATCCATAATCAGAGCAAGGTTACATCAAAACCCAGGCAGAAACCGTCAAATCTAAAAACATTCTAAAAGGAAAAAACAAGGAAAAATTAAAGAAAAGGGAAGAGAAAACTGTGGTAGAATGTGATAGCGTTGTCTCCTCGATCTCTCGGCAGCTAGCCTGCAAGCCGTCTTCAAACCCTGTGCCTCTCCCCCCAAGAGTCTAAGGTGTTCCCACGCCTATCTCTCCCTTTCTCCCCCCTCCCAAAAGCTTCCAATTATGTCTCCCTGAGTAGTCCCATTTATACCCAACTCAAATCCCCTTGGATGGGCCTCGAAATAAACAAAATAGGCTCAGAGCCTCGCGCCCACGCGTGAAACCCATCGGTGCGTGCAAGCAATTTAAAATCACTCCTGCACGCTAGAGTAGGATCCGTTTGCACGGCCGCGGCGCATCAGGTCGCATCTCTCTCTCATTTTCGAATCCGCCATAACTCACTCACCCGAATCCGACCTGCACATTATCGGGACTCCTCACTCAAAGACTTCAAGTCAAGAATCCATACATATTATCAAGAATGTTCCAGACGATGTCATTTATAAATTTAAATGCACTTAATAGAACCGGTTGGTTGTCGTGGTTCCTCATAGCCGTCTTGTTCGCCCGACTTCCCGAGTGTATGTGATCTCCTCATTCTGATTCGAACTGAGTGATCTTGGTCTTGCTTGGAAATCTCAGAAGTCTAAATGTAGTTCTCCGGGTATTGAGCCATTTTATTTCCCCATTAATATAGAAAATCAAAGCAATAAATCGTGCTCTATTTGTCAGATTTTCCACTTTTCGTTATGTTCTCGTCTAAATTGCACCGCCCCGCCTAAATGGATCACCTAATCATAAATATGAACATTTAGATCATTAGGCACTTATTTGACATAAAAACATTACTAAAAACTAAGAAAATATTGTAGTTTGTAATGAGTATTTTATATACCTATCAAAGCATTTCAAGGCCGCTTTCTCCATTTTCTGTTCTTCTTTCTCTTCCTTTATCCTTTCTCCTTCTCCTTCTTTTTCATCTTTTCTTCCACATCTCATTCTCCCCTTTTTGTTTTTTTTTTTGCACAAACTCCTTCCATCCCTTTCTTCTCCTCTTTCCACCTTTCTCGGTCTTCTCCCATTTTCTTTCCTTTTTCTTTTCAAGTTTTTTTTTTTTCGCGCAACCATTGCATCGAATGCTTCCCAAGATGTAATCGATGACACCATTGATTGTAACTGAATGTAATCTGGACAGGAATAAAGAGACTTTTCCTTTTATGTCTATGAGTCGACTCATTCTATCGCATGTAATTCTTGAGCATTATATAAAGAGTTGTTTGGTGACGCCTTAACAAAATAACCAAAGAGGACGGCCGAATCGTTAACTGAAAATCGACAAATCCCCATTTAAGATTACAAACCAAGGCCCACTGATAAAAACGCTTTTAAGATGTCTCCATTCCGTATGTCAGAGAATCTTCCTTCCTCTGCTTCGAGCTCGTGAATCGCTTCTCGGGTCTCGACGACCGAAAGATATGATATAGGGGCCTTCCAAATGGGGCCCAATTTCATGTGCTGGATTCTTCCTCACGGGCAGCTTTAAGGAACAAATCACCAGTATGAAGCTTTGGTTCGACTTCGTCAGGAAGACTCGCCGCCTTCCTTTGGTACTCTTGTACGCTTTAGAACCTGCTCACGTTTTTCATCTAAGAGGTCCAAATTTAGACGGAGAGCCTTGTCATTATGCTCCACTGTTGCTAATTCGATCCTTGGGGACTTTAATCCAACCTCGACAGGGGCTATCGCTTCAAGACCGGGCTGTGTATGAATGGGGTTTCTGTCACGACTTCGTGTAAATTGTATTCCATAAAGACTCCTGGGAGGTAATTTGACCCACTCTTCCTTAAGATCTTCCAATTTGGTCTTCAAAGCGGTCTTAAGGGTTCGATGTGACTTTGGTCATTCGTTAGGACTCCGTGGATGTGCTTGAGACAAGTAATAATTTAATTCCCAGCTCTAAGACGTAAATCTCACTCGCGCTGCCAAATCGCTTCCGTTATCCGACACTGTGGCTCGGGATACCAAACCCAGATATGATAGCTCGCCACACAAAATCACAGATCTTCGTTATGTGATCGCGGGCTAAAGGCTCCTGGCCAGCCACTTGGTGAAGTAATCCATCGCGACGCATGATGAACTTACACCGGCCTTCCTAAGGCAAAGGTCCCAAAGATGTTCAAACCCCATCACGTGGCGGGCCAGGCTCGTGATCGACGCCAAGTGGTCTGATGGGAGCGTGAGATCTCGCGTGTTCCCGGCGCATTCGCATTTATCGACTGTGCTCAAGGCGCCCTTTGAGTATTGCAGCCGCAGTATCCATGTCTTAAGACCTTCACCAAGGCTCGAGTCCGGCGTGATTTCCGTGATATACCTCGTGAACTTCTCTTGAAGACGTATTCAATGTCTTTCCTCGATGCACTTAAGGATAGGTGTGAAGAAACCTCGCTTGCATGTGCTTCCCTTATGATTAGTGAACTGGGCGACCTCGTCCCATTTCGCCGCTCGGTCGGGCCAAGCAGACGTCCGCCCATTATAATCCCAAACGGGGTCCATCCAACTCCGCCGACTCGACCCGGCAACCTCCACGTCACGTAGATCGACAGAGGCTCCCGCTGCATTCGACAAGTGTCACCCACCGAGGTCTTCAGGCCAAGTGCTAACTTTGCCAAGGCGCCGCCGGAGTTCTTTTTTGCTCCTGTGTGGGACATGTCTCGACTCCGAACTCGCATGAATTTTTTAATAAATCTCGCACTTTGAGATATAGGATCATCCTTCCACTCTTAGCCTCCTCAGAGGTGTCTTCTATCTGCCTACCACCTCATTGGGAGTCACCTGCACCCACCGTCAACTTCCAAACGAATGAGCGAGGTCGAGGCCTACTATGACGCCTCATACTCGCCTAGTTGTCGGGAGGCCTGAACTCGAACTGAAAGCGCATCAATGTCTATTCCTTCCGGAGAAGTCAAGAGATTAGGCCTCGCCTCCGCTCCCCGCGCATTCGAGGCTCCATCTACGAGTTTCCGCATGGGGAGGTCATTCATTGCTTCAGCTGCTCTCGAGTGGTGTCCTACGAGGTGAATTTCCAAGACGAAGTCGCCAAGATCCGCCTTTTATCAAGTAGCTACCAGATTCGATGCCTCCACCCGCCAGCCTCTATGACCCACTTCATCAACCTTCCGGAGACTTCTGGTTTATGTAACACTTGCTTCATCGTATTCCGCTTCTTATGAGATGAGCCCGATGTAAGTACTGAGTTTCCGAGCCGCTACCAAGGCCAAAATTAGTTTTTCCATCTGCATTCCTCCTCCGCTCCTCTCAAAGCTCGAGCCGCAATAGTAAACCGGATGTCGTATCATTTTGTCTCCGACGAGGACATCATCGGGTCGAGAAGTCTGATACTGGGCTAGGCATGTGTGAGAGCTCCCTTCAATAGACTCATTAGAATGGTGAGGAGCTCGTGATATGTTTTCAAAGCTTCGAAATGCTTCCTCGCACCTCGTGAGATCCCACAAAGGCCTTTAGACTCGAATAAAGGTCGGCATTTTATCACTTCGCCTGATACGACCTACTTAAGGCAGCAACTTCCCACAGCGCCGAACTTCCTTTATACTACGGCGGCGTACGTCGAAAGTACACTTTATCTTATTCGATTTGCTTCAATTCCTCGTTGGTCAATTATGAAACCCGTGAATTTTCCTATCAAACTAAGGCACACTTGGCCGGGATTCAGCCATGTTGTAGCTTCTCAAGATTTGGAACACCTCTGATATAGAGCTATGGGTGGAGTCACCAGGTGGATTTACCAAAGATGTCATCTATGTGATACTTCCATGGTCAGGCCTATCCGCTTCGGAATGATCCACCCACCAACCTCTCGATACGTGTACCCGCGCTGGAGCCCGAATCCAAGATCACTAATTCCATAGTAATAGGTTCGTATATGACGAACTTAAGTCTTTCTCGTCACCCGGGTCCATATCGATCTGGTCAGAAATTTATAGCTGGGCATCCATAAAACTCCGAGGAGTTCATGGCTCGGCAGCGGGCATCTACGATGAGGTCAGATTCAAGCAGTAGAGGGAAACTGGTTTTCTGGTGATGCTTTGTCGATGTCAGCAAGCCGACGCAGAGTCGCCATTCGCCATTTTCCTCGACGAGTACGACGCGTCAAGTAGTCATTCAGTAGATCACCTCCCCCGATCGCTCCTACTCGTAGGAGCTCACTGACTTCCTCGTTGATGGCTTTTTGTCTTTATGGCGTGAAGCTCCTCTTGATTCGTGCCACGGTAGGGTGATCCGGAATCAACAAAATTTGTTTCCTAATTTTCTCCAACTGTCAGAAATGGCCACGCAAGATAGCTGGCCTAGGGTCGAACACGGGGATGGGGTTTCATCCCACAAATGATTCGTATCATGATTCAAAATGGTGAGGCTTTTCTTTGGATTTTTGATTTGCATTAAAAAAGCAGGGTGTCGTCACTTAACTAACTGAAATAGTTTAAAATGAGGCGTGAAATGTAGACCTCAAGGCTCAATACTAACTTGATAAAACGGTTAATAAGGTGTCCTAGGTTATTTCTCAGACAGGCAAATGATATATAGTCATACTAAACCGGATCTTTGTTTAGCTTTAAAACTAACCCTTTAAAACACTCCTATTTGAGTCAAAACATGTACTGAGTGCATTTAATGTTCCAAATAGCTGAAGAATGCACCATTTAACCTAATTTCAGGGGCTCAGAATGACATCTAGGGAAGAATGTCACAAGGCATCTACCATTAAGAATGCACTCGAACCCCAAAGCATGACAAGTATTGGACCAAAGGAAAGACATTAAATAAAGATTAAACCCTAGTTTGGAAAGTTCGAACAATAATGTAAAGATTGCTTCATTTAAAACTGAGGACCACCTTCAAACCAAATTATTAACCAACCTAGCAACCCTCATCTTCAAGGTTTTGCTTAGCTAAACATCCTCAGCTTGCCATCCTCAAGGGGGTGCTCAAGCCGAGAAATGAGAAAAAGAAGAGAGATAAGAGAGCAAACCGAGAAAACAATGAAAAGTCATGACATAAAGGCAAAAATGAAAGCTGGGTTACAAAGTTATAAGGTGGCTTATATAGCCATACAAGATGTGAAATACCAAAATAATTTAAAATATATGATTACAATATACAAAATGGGAATACACAAAACGAGGTCGCTTTGGGAACAAACACAGTGGGGATACCCTCTATGCATAGGTGAATTTCACAGTGATATGAAATTTCGCTATCATAGCGAAAAACTATGCATAACGAAATTCAGAGGATTGCGGTCTTTTTGCAATGCATAGCTTAAAAGTTCGCACTATCCCATCCTCCTCGTAGCCCTCACCTCCATTTCTGTAATTCCACTTGACATTTCTTCAACTCTCATTTTGATGAAATCGCTCTAGAATTCATGAACATGGCATAACTCCACCAACCTCGGTCAAGCTTGAAATGATGGCCGAGGCTCACAAACCCGCAAAATTACCAAAACAAACTCGAAACAAAAATCGCAGTACTGAAACGGACTCCGCACATGTCAATCAAGGACCCATATGATTGCACGCAAAGCACTCAAAACCTATCTTAAATAGACTCAAAATAAGCACTCGGGTACTAATCACACTTCAACCGATACGCTGTTAGTCCCTTAGCAATGCTAAAAAACAATCAAGGTACGTATGTCGTGCTTTGCAAAAAGTGTATGCCGGCCCAAAAAGTGTGTGTACACTGGGGTCTTACCTCGTATGAACAATTTGCACTCGGTGACAAAACCATCATGAGAGAACAAATGCCATATAAGAACAAGTTTTAGTCAACATCTGCTCCAAAGAAGTCAACCCGAATCCCCACCCAAATCTAAGTGTTCTTAAGGTAACCGCTTGAACCAAGTTGCAAAGCTATTCCCTCTCTCTAACCAAGCTATCGCTGTATTTTAAATCATTAATTAAACTTAAATAGAATCAGCTACACTCTTACTTCTTCCCTTTGATTGTATCATAGGTGCAATGCTAAAAACTCGACTCTCACCAAAGTCCGTGTAATCTGGTCCACCGATGACTCCTAACCAATTAAGGTTTAGGGCATCAAGCCAAAAGGATCAACTAACCACAAACTCTACAGGCTTCACCCCGGACTTCAAATGACTTCGAGAATTAAGCACCTACAACTCGTTATACCCTACCCATCCACCCGTGTAGCGAACACTAAGTCACACTCCTAACCACCATACTGGTGGCATTCAGTTTTAAATGCTTTCTCGCCATATACCCCCCTAATCGTGTTCTGTTTCAAGGTAAAGCGCCACGCTTTCATTTTTCTTTCTTCTTTTTCGAAGACTACATCGGGTCTTCTTTTCAGGGGTAACACAAATCTATTACAGGTCGCCAATGTGTATAAGGCCTATTTAGCAAAGTGAAAAGAGGTACAGCCTCCTCAACCTATTAATACAAAACTGATGTGCAATGTGTGTGTGATTATCTAAAGGCGATGTACTGTGTTGAATATATTGGAACTTCAGTCGACCAAAACTTAAACATGCATGTGGAATTGTTCTAACATTACATAAAGATACAAAGGTTTCAATTCTTCAACTCAAGGCAAGAGAAACACAAAATATAGGCACAAAAGGAAATGATTTGCAAAAGTGTAGAAAAATGTAACACGTTATAAAGCTGATATAACCAAAGTGGCTAATACATGCTTAAAATAGCTAAACCACAAAAGTATCACTGCCTACTATCGGCTAATACATGAATCCTATACAATCCTATACAAAATGAGTAGGCAGTTGATAAAGCTAAAAACAAGATAAAACATGATAGAAGACACTCCCAACTCTAACTTTTTGATTAGTGCCCAAAAAGTGCTATTTTGAACCCTATTTATTATAGGTTTTGAGTGCTTTTTGTGTACTAATCATGCTAATTAACCCGATTTGCACATTAAGGTCCCTACTATTTTAATGATCGTGATTTTGTGGGCAAATTTTGCGCTTTGTGCCACTATGCCAAATTGTTGAGCTCCATCCAAGCACTAAGAATTCAAGTCAAACTCACCAGCTGCAAATCAAAGATCAGGAAGAAAGAAGAGCAAATTGTGAAGAAAATTCGACCCCGTAGGAGTGCTACACAAACCCACTGGGTGACCCCGCGAGCACTGCTCCTCCCCGCCGATTTTTCCCCGCTTTCACGCCCCAGCTTTTGCTAACTTTTTGGTTTTTTTCCATTTTACCCCCAGACAACCTTCCGATTTTGGTTTTTTTGTAATCTCCTTACATCGAGCATCTATAAGTCTCTGGGCCACAAATCAAAAGATAGACTTGACTTCTATATACGTGTCGGGAGGCAGCCTCTGGCAGCCTTCCTTTTCCCTTTTTCTCCTTTTCTTTCCATTTTTCGGCTGCCAAACACTCCTCGGTGATGACAACTCAGAGGATGTCTTGGCTGCACCTCTTCCTCCTTGAAGAGGACCGGTCGGCTCGGGTTAGGTGTGGGAGGTAACTCACTCTGCCTCCCCGTTTTTAACATTTATTTATGGTTGAGCCAGTTCCCGCTTCTACCTTGTTAAAATCTTTAAGCATGCTCTCTTTAATGTGTATTCGCAAGCTACTGGGTTCAATGGATACTTTCACTGGGATCCATCGAGGCTCTGCTTAGTCAGTTCCCGGCTAGTTATCAGGAGGTGGTTTTGAGATGTGTTTTCACCGTTAGAACATTTAGTGCCCATTGAAAATGCTATGTTTCAAAAGGAAAATCATAGTGGTTTGTGGCTTTTAAAGCAATGAAGATCCTAAGCCAGAAATGACTATATGTCATCCCCTCCCACCCGAGGAAAAAAATACCTGGGACATGTCGGTTACCTAACCCTAAACCAAACGCTCGAGACTTCGAGGAAGTTCTATTTACATTTTATCACTTTATTTAAATTTTAGTTTCGTTCACCAACCCCCGTTTTACCTAAACCCCAAAAATCTAAATTTAATTCACTAGTTTCGATTTCACCAAATCATTTGTACGAAGAAAACCCATCCCCGTGTTCGACCCTTAGACCGCTTATATCACAATAGGTCAATTTACCAGTTAGAGGAACTTTCTAGATATAAATTTTGTTGATTCCCATCACCCATCGTGGCACAAATCACTTTTCCTCCCAACCAAAGTATCGACAAGTCTCCACCGGGTGTGGACTCCGGTGCCTAAAGAAGAGAGTGTGACCACCTCTACTCGCGCTGTGAGATGCCTGAATCTTAAGATGTCGCGGCGGATGCAAGATGTCCGCGAGGCCACGCTGACTGTCTCAGTAGTTGTAGCTCAAGTGAGACCGAGGTGACCATGATTCGAAGAAGCATGTCGCGATTCTCGCGCTGAGCGGGGACTCGACTGGCCAATTACCGTCCAACGACGCCCGTGTGTAGTGAAGCAAGCGCAGATTAACATCCATAACAAAGAACAAGCTCCCAGAACTCGACATGAATATGCTCGAGATCACACACAGATAGAAGGGCCTGCAGTTGTCGCCAGGGCTGGGGGCGCAGTGTGTGGAGACGGAGGAGATGACCGAACTCGGGCTCCTCTCCACTCTACCTATCTCAGAACAGATCCTTCCCTGGGTGGGTCCTCGGCTGCATCACCGTCGCCTCCCGCTTCCCGCCGCTGAGGAATGATGAGACGTATGTAAAGAGATCGCCTCCGTGGATGGGACTGAGCGCAACTGATTCTCCGCCGATGCGTGGCTCCTGCTAATCCCTGCGTACGCCTAAGACCTGCCAAAGAACTCCAGATTGGCCAACAAAGAACTTCGGGCCAGCGCCCTCGCGGTGGACCTTTCTGTAAATGCAAAGAAAGGGGGCCGCGACAAAGCCTCGTAGGGACTAAAACCGTAATCCCTCCGAGATCCTCGTATGAGCCCGTACGTCCCCCACGCCGTACATAATGTTGTAATGGGAATAAGCCGGTCCGCTGTGGTCCACTAGGAGCACCAGGGCTAAGCCGCCGCTAAGTATATGGGTCCCGCGAGTATCTCTCGGCCAGACAATGACCATCTCTCCTCGCGGATGGCCAAATAATCCCTATCATGCACTGGCCACGCTATGAGCCCAAGGCAGTTTATAACAGTCCGCTGCGCGAGTACTCTGGCGTCGCCAATGCCGAACCGGAGCTCCAATGACTAGGGCACTCCCGGATGTCATAGTACGGTAGGAACTCGAAAGCACAACCCGGATAATAGAATCCGCACGCATCAGCGAATGGAAGCAATGGCATTTCGACGCCTCATCGAGTCTCTAAATGCTGGCCTGGTCACGTCGTGGTATATCGTAATATGGCTCCCCATGAAAGTCCCTGGCACGCAGATCCACGTTCCCCGGAATCAGATCGCTGGTGAACATGGGGCGCCTGATCCTCGAGGCCGGTGATAACTGGGGCGATGAACCCTCATCAGCAGGAGGAGGTGACTCGCCAGATCTCAAGACTCCCGCTTCCATGTCCCGCCCGCTTGGAGTGGCCCGCCCCCGCGTCGTCCCGAGGCCAATAGCCGGGACCCGAGGTCCCATCCTCCGGCTCACATCGCTGAATGCCCGCAGGCTCCCCGTACGGGTAAATGGGGCACGCAGCCGCGGTATCCGCAGTAGTCCGCACTGATTCTACGCCTGAAGTGCCCGCATCCTCCATCTCCGGGCATCAACCCAACCCCGGGCTCAGAGCGATGACCTCCACGGGTACGAACCATGTATGTGGTCCAGCGTAACAGGCTCTGAAGTGCGGCACTACTTAGAGCAGAAGTGGACCGGCGCGCAGACAAAGCGTGGTGGACCAGGCTCGGCGGCAATGCATGCTGGGCCTGGGATGGCGCACAGACCGAAGTGGACTCCACATGACTCGACTACACCGGTGGGCACGAACGGCGCAAGTAAATGGCAGCTCAGGCACTGACGCAATACGACCGTGCGGTGCCGGAATGTCAGGGCGCGAGGGGGTCATGAACTAACGTGAATGAGAATGAGCCACCCCCACCCCTTTATAAAGCCGTCATACCATGGGTCCAGAAGCCGAACGCCCAAATTCTCGCACTACTACGGGAATTTTTGCCTGCACCGTTTTCCATATGCAAAATCAACAAAAATTTAATTTAGGTAAATAAAAATAAAAATAAAAATAACAATAAAAATAAAAATAAAAATATCAAAATAAACTTATGAATAAAAATAAAATAAAATTAAAATAAGATTACTAAAATTGCAATTTTTATATTTAGCTCGAATTAAGGTAAAGAAAATTACTAAAAATAAAACAAACTAAAAATTGAACAAAGATCAGAACTGTAATCTTAGAGCCGCAGCCAGCCTCCGTGAAGACCAAACTACCAATTTCACTCGGGTTCATTCATGGACGATCAAAGAGGAGGAGCCCTTGACCCCGCAGCGATGCGCCGCAGCCTTCCATGCTTGGCCTTTGTGTTGAACTCTTTCACCGGGTGATGTCGCTGATCATCAGCTCAAGTAGATGCATCGACAGCAGCCCACCCTCCTCCAATTGCTTCATTTTCGCACCAATTTCGCCGCAAAGGAGTGAGCTTGTCTCTACACTTGACCAATTCGAGCGCACTTCCCATGTCATCTTCAAGCAGAAGCCATGGACTAAGTGGAAAATATTAAGCTCTAATGTCATGTTGTCAAATGTGAGCTGCATGACTCCATTCCGGCAATTGATTATCGCATTGGAAGTGGCCAAAAATGGTCTTCCCAAGATAATTGGCACATGATTGGACCTAATTTGCGATTATTCGCATCGCTAATCACAAAGTCCACTGGTAGAACGGTTCACTCACCAACACATCTCAACTATTCCCTAGAATTTTTACCGACCGATCGCCTAATGATAGAGTGATGTTAGTAGGTTTAGTTCCCTAAACCTAACTCGCTTATACACTCGAATATGGCAAAGAGGTTTACACCGCCTCAAGTCCAACAAGGCTTTGTCTATGCAAGTCCTCTACGTTGATCGATATCATGGGGATCCTCGATCCTCAGATTTCACCGGTCTCGTCAATACCTGTAATCGACTTGCTCTGTTAGGAAGGCTTTCTTTCAATACTCTAACCTCTTCTTGACTGCAAGTAATGTGTCCTTCAAGCACTTGTATATGTTGGTACCGCTTGATCATGTCAAGCAAAGTGGGATATTTACCTTTACTCGCTTTAGCACTCCCCAAATTTCCCCAGCTTGGTTCGGGATTTTTCGCTTCTAAAGGTTTCGAGGAAATGGAGGGTATGTTTCACTCGAATCTTCATCGATTATTATCCTCTCAGCTCACCTTCCTTCTTTCTCTCGCTTCTTCAGCGCCATGGGCACCGGTTGCTCAATTTCTTTCCACTCCTCAAGTGATGATGACCTTTACTTCATCCCGACAGGTTGTTGGAAGAACCTATTTCATGGACTCCCTTTGGATTTGGCAGTGTTTGGGAAGGGAATCTTCCTTTCTCTGTACTCGATAAATTGTTAATCAGTGATGGAATGCGTAGGGTATCAATCTCCCGATTAGGTTGGCACCAAAGCCCATCTATTCTCTTGTTCGAGTGCTTTCCACGGTATCTATTCTTTGAGCGATTGTACATTGATTCCTTTTGCTCCTCCACAAAATTGCCTACCACCTTGCTCAAATTTAATATAGCTTGTTCAACGGGGAAGGATGGTGATGGCTGTGAGTTTGAGATGAGGAACCAAATTGTTGTTGGCACCCGAAAGGAGAGCCGCAGAGTGGGGATCGGTTTCAAGAGAGAGATTTGGATGATTTCTCGGTGGAATTGTATGTATTACCATATAGGGCATTGTTTTATGGCTTGTATTATTTTGACATTGGCATGCTCGACATAAAATCTCTGCTGAGAGTATTGGACAATATTATTCTGTGTGGCCATTGGATTGGCAATTGATGCATGGGTTGAGTACGTGCGGGATTTTCAGTCACTACACACGCCATTAGCCTTTTCCTTCAAGCTCTTCCACGCTTCCTAAATTTAAGGTTGATATCTTTGCTTTCATCTCCATATCCTCGGATAGGGCAAAAATTCCTCCCCTTTGGTGGGCTGAAGGCCTTATTTTCTCCACCTCCTTTGGGTTTGGCTCATCCCATCCCTTAGAAGTTTCAGCCACATAATTTAGAAAGTCCATGGCTTCATCTGGGTGCTTGCTCAGGAAGTCCCCTCCAAACATTGTTTCCAAAAGTTGCTTCATGGTACGGAGACATACCACCATAGAAGTATTCACAAACATCAGTGTCGAAACCATGATGTGAATGGCTTGATGGTCTCCATGAACCTCTCTGCTGCTTGGTAGTTACTCTCATTGTCATAGGCGACAAACGTGTAGATTGCCTCTTGAGTGTTGGTCTTGTGAGCGAAGAATTTTTTTAAAGTGCACTGCTGACTCTGCTCGGCTTCTAATGGTCCTAGGTCTCAGTGAATTAAGCCATATTTTGGCTTTGTCCTTGGTCGATGGAAATGCCTTGACTTATGAATCCATATCAATTGCACCCTCCTTAAAGTTGTGCACACTTCCTCAAAATCCCGTATGTGGGTGTATGGATTTTCATTCTCCATACCATGAAATGTGGGAAGCAGGGGCACCAAATAAGGTCTCACTGCTACATCTTCAGCAGACGGTATGATGCAGGAAGGAGCACTCACTCTAGGAGGGTGTATGTGGTCCCTCATTGATACGTATCTTTGTTGGATTCAGCTGGAGTACCTTGTTAACTTTCTTCCTCGGGTAGAGGATCCATTTGATCAACGTACTGCCCGATTTCCACATTACCTTGCTCAAATGGTGTCTTGATTCTTTGTAGTCTACATTTGTCTCTATCGATTGATGCATAAACACTGTAACACAAAAAATAAGAACCATGAAAAACACAAACAAGGCTTGCAGAGATCGATGTTAGCTAAATAAAAACTTAAAAATAAAAGCAGTGCGAGAGCGCTAAGTAAAAAGAAAACTGCAATTCTAACAAGCGAAATTCAAAAGGGTTAAGGTCACCAACACTTGTAATGTGGATTCTGAGTACATATCAAACTCTTCATCGTAGTTTGGAAACATCCCATTTCAAGCTGCGCCCATTGATTCGTGCCACGGTAGGGTGATCGGAATCAACAAAAATTTGTTTCCTAATTTCCTCCTCTTTATGGTAGTCGAAGCTATTTGCTTGATTATAGCGATCTAGGGTCGAACAGGATGGGTTTCATCCCACTGATAGATTCAGTATCATGATTGAAATGGTGAGGCTTTTATTTGGATTTTGGATTTGCATTAAAAGTGTGGTGTTGGTGTCCTTAACTAAGCGAAATAGTTTAAAATGAGGTGTAAATAGAGACCTTGAAGGCTTGGGTCACTAGCTTGATAAAATGGGGTGCAACTCAAGGTGTCTAGGGTTATTTCCTCGCATTAGGGCAAATGACATATAGTCATAGCCAAAAGCCCAGGATCTTTGTTTTAGCTTTAAAAACTAACCCTTAAAAACACTCTATTTGAGTCAAAACATGTGCGAGGCATTTAATGTTCGGCGAGTTTGAAGAATGCACCATTGCCTAATTTCGGGGCTCGTGAAAATGACATCCCCAAGAATGTAGGTCATCTGCCATTAAGAATGGGCGAACCACTAGCATGACAAGTATTGACCAAGGAAGACATTAAATAGCATTAAACCCTAGTTTGGAAAGTTTGGAACAATAAATCACGATTCTGTTTCATTTAAAGCGAGGACACCTTGAGCCACCATTAACCAGCCTACTTGACCCTCCTCTTCAAGGTTTTGAGGCTTGAGCATCCCTTGAGTTGTAGTATCAGGGGTGTGTTTAGAGCCAGAAAATGAAAAGAAAGAGAGAAAGAGAGCAAGCTTGGAAAACAATGAAGGCTGCCGGATTACGATTGCAAAAATGAAAGTTAGGGTTATAAAAGTTATAAGGTGGCTTATATAGCCATACGAGATGTGTGAAATGCAAAATACCTAAAATATATGATTATTAGGAATGAAAATGGGAATTACACAAAGAAGAAAGCGAGGTCGTTTGGAACAAAGAAACCACGGGGGACAAATTTAGCTATGCATAATTGATTTCGTATCATAGCGGGGAATTTGCTCTATGATGTGCGAAATTTCGCTATCATAGCTAATACAAGGCATAGCGAATTCAAATTTGCTATGCATAGTAAGCTATGATGGCGAGCTACGCTATCTATAGAGAAAAAGCTGTGCATAAGCGAAATTTCTTAGGAGTTGCGAAATTTTCTCTGTAGTTGCGAATTACTAGCAATCCTTGCGAAATTTAGCAATCCTTGCCAAAATTTCGCAATGCATGTAAAAAGTCCTGCTGGCTTTCACGCGTGATTCGACCTCCATTTCTTGATTCCACTTGACATTTCTTCAACTCGACGGTGATCGTAGGAATTCATATGAACATGGCGCCAAATCGGGACTAACTTCGAAGCGAAGCTTGAAATGATGGGCGAGGATCCTGAAAACACACCAAAATTGCAAAAATGAGCTGAAACAAAATCAGGTAGTACTAAGCGGACACGCACATGTCAATTGGCAATTCGCCGCCAGTTAGTACGCAAGCGCTCAAAACCTATCTTAAATAGGACTCAAAATAGCACTTTTTGGGTACTAATCACCTTCTCTTTTGTTTGATTGGCTTAAAGGACGGGCTGACGTTCAGCCTGTGGGTGATTACCGTAGGATCAATTCCTCCCATGTCTGCCTGCTTCCATGCGAAGACGTCTTTGTTTTGTCTTAAAAAATGGATAAGGAGGTTTTGAGATTTTAAAGCTAGATTGGGTAGATATAGGCGAGATGTTCGAGTCGTCGATCAGTCACGGGTTCAGAGTTCTTACGAGGGCTCGGTGGTGAGTACCTCGTCCACGCGTGTCGAGCTCGTCAGTATATGTTGTCGTAGTTTTTGCTTCATGGATCTTTGGAAGTAACATTCCCTAGCCACTCGTTGGTCTCTCAGACCATTCCTACTCTAACTCTGGTAGGGAATTTGATCATCATGTGATGTCTGTGAGAAGGATGGGTTTTATTGCATTGAGAGTGCGCAATGACATGTTATAAGCGAGACGGGCGTACGACGGGAATCTTGCGCGTAGTCGTCTCACGGCAGGAATCTCCCAGTGAGTACCATTGTATTGAGCCTAGAGTAATACCTTTCCCAGAGAACCCCGCGGATGGGTGTTGTGGACTCTGAGTTTCTCCGCTTTCAATTGCCAGTTGCATCAAAAGTGTGAAGATGATATCGAAATTTGAACTCCCGTTGTCAATTAGGACTCGATGAACTGTTTTGTTGGCCATAACTGCACGAACTACCAGTGGGTCGTCATGAGGATGTTGGTATCCCTCAAAATCTGAGTCAGAGAATGTGATGGATGTGTCGAGCCGCGGTAGTTTAGACCTTTGCTTGAATTCCACTATATCATGCGACTGTGTGCGTGGTAGGCCTTCAAAGTACGGTACGGATTCCCCTCTTTGAGCTCCTCACGAGATTACTGGATTTCACCCAGGGGGTTGTTTGGTCTTTGATGGTAAATCACGTCGAGGTGGTGGTTCTTGAGACGGGGCTTGATTACGAGGCTTGATTCGAGGCGATTTCGGGGGATGTAGTAATCGAGGATCCTGTGTAATCACTATTTCTCTCTTAGTTGCATCACCTGATCTTATCAAGATCGATCCAGTAAACTAGATCCTCTGGACTTCGATGCTAGATTAATCTCTTGTTAGAGTCAGAACTTCGTTTAGTTCTTCACTCTCTAATTCCGTTCTCTTCCGATGTGATATATATGATGAGAAATTTATTAAGGGGTGGCTTGGCGGGGCGAATAGCGTCGTCGTCTTTTCGAGTTGCGGTGGGCCAAGGGGCGATCTCAGGGTTCCCATCTTTTTGGGGATCGTTCTCCATTTTCTTCAGGTCTTCCCGGTCGCTTTTGTTTTTGGGGCTTCGTCCTCAAGTCAGTTTTATGTCCGCTTTTCTTTATGAATTGGAAGGCCACTCTTTCTTGGATATGGGGGCTTCTTCGGATAATATACTTCTTTGGCACTGCGAGCACCTTAGCCATGCTTGTTTGAGGGATTTTTTGGATGGAAAACATCAAGTCTTTCAGCCCGAATCCTAAGCCAGCAATAAACGCGTGATCGCGAATAAATCGGGTATATCTACCTTTGAGACTCGACATTGAATGAACGAACATAAGACCTCTCGGGCTTTCTTGCGAGTCTGTTTGATGGTCATTAGATGCTTGGATTTTACCATGCGATCCGGCTGATGAAGTGAGGCGGTGCAGGATAACTCTACGGAATGAGGAGGGTGATGACGGTGGAAATCTGTGAACCATGCGAGGCGGGCCTTTTAGAGGTGATAAGCGAAAGCTTTGCATCGCCTGGGATCTTGATACCCGTACGGTTCCATTTGGTTTTGTAAGTGTTGAGATGATCGGCGAGATCCCACCAGTGCCATCAGGCGCTTCCTGTGGCATTCTAAACTTGTTTGGAAGGGAAGTCGGAATACCTCGTTTGTGTAGGGTGACTCGGTTTGTTGTACGAAGTGTCCGTAGTGTCGGGCGGCGCGTCGCCACCATACCTCCGCCTGCAGTGGGTTCTTGTTGGGGCTCTTGAACCTCTGTTCACATGATTCTTCTCTGCTCTGGGTGAGTGGCGCGTTCTTCATGCCGCGTGCTCTCAAGCGTTAACTTCGTTGCCTGCGTTGCCTTCCCCTCGGTACAGATGTGGTTTGCCCCAGGCTCATTGGGTCTATGCATACATTCGCGAGGCATGTGATGTTGTGTTGTGCTTCATGAGGGGATGTCATGGCCTTCCCAGTGCATCGCGTCTCGTGGTCGTCGCATGCAATGCAGTGAGTTGTTCCTAACTCTTCTGGAAGCGGTGATTGGTGAGGTGGGAGTGCCTTCGCTCGTCCCGGAGTGTTGGCTGCATTGTTCCTAACACGTCGGGTCGGTGTCTGGCGTTGCGGGTTGATCTTGCATCCTTGGAGGATGGCGTCGCTCTGCTTGTGTTCGTCGTTACCATCGATGGCGAAATCAATTATATTTGTAAAGGCGTCGTTCCCGCGGTGTGGCGCCCGATTGATGATGCTTTTTTGGTCGGGCCCGGGGCTGGAGCGTGTAGAGTCGTTAGGCGGACTGGATTGCCGGCGAGTGGGATCTTGGGCTTCTTGATCGTCGGGTACGAGGTAGGATCATTGCTGATCTTTGGTCCCCATGGAAGCTCACGGGCAGTGGCACTCCTCTCTGGCAGGAAAGGGGGTCGTGAGGGCCGCCGTGGCGCTCAGATGCCTAAGTCGAGTTTCTTTCAGGAAACATGAGAATGCCCAAAGCGCGAAGTATTGGCGTTAGTTCTCTGGAAAGGCGCTTAGGCATCGGAGGCGGCCACGGGCGGGCCCTGCGCGCTCTTGTTTTGAGAGGAGTGCGCGTGCGAAGCTGCGGCGATGCGGCACGCGATCACAAGCTTTGCATCCCGGCCATGGCAATCATGTCGGGCTTGACGACACACTCAGCCAGTTCGCGTGGCATCATCGAGCTAACGTTGGCCAGTGCGAGTTTTCTCTTGCCCTTTCTCAGCTGAATTTTGATCGGACTCCTTGTTGGAGGGCCCGTTTTAATGCAGGAGGTGGGGTGGGGGGTCTACTTTGTCTGAGACCATAGGGTTCCGTAGCCCTTTAGCGAAACTCATACGATCCTTATCTAAAACAAAATAATTTTCAAACATGAACACATTCTCGCTAAGTGAAACCAAGTTCAAAACTTTCAGGAACATGATTCCAAATTATGAAGCACTCAAAGTGTAATAATAATAGTAAAAGAAAACCACATTTTGATTACAGTACGATTCCTCTCACTTGGCATTCCAAAAAAAAAAAAAAAAACTAAAAGGTAAAACACTTAATTATAATTCGTAAGAGTCCGATCACGATTCTCTTACCATAATTACATACCCGACTATTTAGACAATAGTCCCAAAAGAATTTAATTATAATTCTTTTATACAAAATAATTTTTACAAAGGTAATATCAAGGCCACACATTGGCCTCCTTCATAATCACGGCCTTGTCGGAGCCTTGAGTCACCTTGTACACTCCACTGTGTGCTTGAGAGAAAGGGGGTCCCACGACGGGGTGGCTTGATGCCAGTAGAGAAATTCTCACTTGCAAGGGCTACTCCCCACCATCTGCTTGTCTGATGACACATACATCATACCACATTCCATACATAAATGTAATCTTACATGGAATGTTTCGGTGTCATGGGCCAAAGATGAGACTCTCATGCCCAGTAACCAGGAGTCTTGATGAGCTGCCTCTATGCAACTAGAGTGTGAATACAAGTCATTGGTGTTTCATCGATGACTTAACTCATTGAACAACCTTCGATATTCATTTTAAATTTATCAAATCCGTGTGTTTTTGTGGGTGGCAATTTTCGAGTCTCACGAGGAAGCCATACATGAGTACTTTCACGAACTTTCATCATTTAATTACATATGTCTCACCAAGAATAAAATTTGGGTCTTTCACCACTGAGGGGATCTACCCCTCTTGCTTCACCCAACCTACATTATGTTTATTTATTTTAATGTTATGCAACCGTGAGTCTCGAATTTTGGATGTCATCCCATTTCAGGCTCACACATATTCTTTTAAGAATGGTGAATAACCATTACCATGCACACACACTTTCAGGCTATTGTGTGTCGTGCATATGGGGAAATGCAGTATAATCATTTCATGCCATATCTATATTACGCACAAAATAGAGCTACATCTGATAATGCAAAACATGGATAATTATATTTTCCTGCATATAATTCACATCCATCAAAAGCATATATCCAGCATGATCTTTTCAAATACAACATGTTATTCAATCAAGTAACAACACACTAAATGGCCCCAAACTCGGACCCATAAAAACAGGGCCTCTCGGTGCTACGGCTATGAATCATTTTTGGTTCCATTAGATCCAGCAGATCAACGCGTCCCAAAACACAACAAAGAGCCGAAGACATCGATTCGGGATCAAAACGAATCTCAACCTTTGTCGGGCTAGTCGAAAAATTTCCAATATTTAGTCCCAAAATCTTAGGACTAAATCACACGACCAGTCACAGCCTCGAAGAAAACCTATGCCATTAAATGACTTTTAGGCTAGAAATAATCAAAGTAGGAAAATTCCCTATCTCTTGGAGTTTGACAAAACTCCTAGATTTTGGTACCAATGGCCTCATTAAATTAGACTACTTTAACTCTCGGATGATCGAGATTTAGTATCGGAAGCAGCAGGAAAATCTTCATTTCTTTTCTCCCCTTTCTTCCTTCCCTCTGTCCGATTTTCCTCCCATTTTTTCTTTTTGGCTTTCCTTTTTTTTATAACTCTTATCCACCGAACTCCCTCTCTTTTGTTTGCTCCTATCATCTTTTCCTTTTCATTTTCCATTTTCTCTTTTCTTTCATTTTCTCCTCTTTTTCTTTTTCTCTTTTCTCATCCATTTTTGCTTCTCCTACCCGTATTGATAAAAAGTGGGGGAAACTTCCCCCCACTTTCCTCCTTAGCCACTTGTCATCTCAACAATTTTTCTTAATTTTCTTGATTTTTTTCTTTTCATTTTATTTCCCTCTTTTGACACATGGCTGATAATGAGCCATTCACCTCAACTTGCACCATGACTTATGCCATGTGTCACTCCCCTAGGGTGCCATGTGACATCCACATTCTCATGCCATGTGTCACCCTACATCAGTGTCTCGAAAAATGTGAAATCTCGACTGTCTCGGAATCCGACGAAATTCAACGGGGTAACTAGATTTCACGAGACGAATTCAACGATGAAGTCCGTTTCATAATTCGAGATCTAGAAAATTTTCGGGTTTTTTTTCCGATTGAAATTACCTTTTTACCGTGCTTAGAAAAATTGAATTTTTCCCGGGTTTTATATTCTTCTCCCCTTAACAGAATTTCGTCCCTGAAGTGCACACACTACTTTTTACACAAACACATGCATATGCGATACTTATTCTAGTTCCAATATTAGATTAGACAACGCACCTTCATCCTCGAATAGGAAAGGACCGGTGGCTTGTATCGTGTCTCGCGTTCCCGGGTTGCACTCCTTTACTCACCGGTGTTACCCGCAACACTTTCATTAGCATACGATCTTGCGTTGCAAACACGATCGAGCTATCAAGATCGTCTGGTCGCTCAAGGTCCATATGTATCAATAGTAATCTCTCCCCAATCCACTACATGAGCTGGATTTGGAGTAAACTTCTGGAGCATGGAGACATGGAACACCTCACGGACACCTGATAAACTCGGTGGTAGCGCCAACTAATATGCAAATGTACCCAACCTCTCGAGTATCTCGAAGGGCCCGATATACCTCGGTTCCTAAACTACTTAGGAATCGATTACTCCTCTCTTGGAGCATCACCTTGAGGACGTGATCACGCCCGAACTCACAGGAGTCGATCTTTGTAAAACCACAGAAATATACTACTAGTCGTTTTCAACATGTTTAAGGTATTTTGTAGGTATAATTTGAATTTTTCATAATTTAAATTCAAAACGTGAAAATTGAAAAACCCGGAATTTGTACAAGATACAAGGGTAAAAGTGGAATTTGTCAAAACATGATATAAAAGTCATATGAAAAGAAGATTATAGGTTAAAGTAGAAATATGAATAATTTGATTTGCAAGTAGAGGAGAGATGGAGGACCAAAGTGTAATAAAAGGAAAATTAAATCAAATGGGATAAGACCAAGTTGGTCTCTTATTTGGGGGAGTGCTAGGGCATTTCGTGAAGAGAGAAAGAAAGAGAGAAAGGAAGAGAAGAAGATGAAAAAGAAGAGGAAGTATAGAAAACTATTTTTGTAAGGATTTGTATAGGTTTTGTATGGATTGCTATGGTTTTGTATGGATATTAGTTTGTTCCATTTCTAGGGTTTAGTTAGGGAATTCATCATAACCACAGATTTGATGAAAAGTTGGGTTGAATGAGCCCTAGTTTGTATAAGATAGTATGGAATCCTCCCTTTAGTGGATTCTTGGTTTATGATGTATGGATACCTGTTTGGGTGTTAGGAAGTTAACCTAACTTATAAGTATTTGAGTTAGGGTTTAGAAAAACCCTAATTAGTCTCTATGTTTGGTTTTGGTTGGGTTAGAAAACACTTGTGATATGTTTTTCTGGAGAGTAAATGAGTTTTCTTTTGATTTTGGTTGGATTTTTGGAAAAATGGGTAATCGACAAATGCAGGCAAGTTCGAGGTCCGTGTTGCGGCATAGGGATCAGCGCAACGGCGTGGGTCCCGCGCCGCGGCGCTTGACCAATAGGGGCTTGGGCGTGACCTCGGAGTGCCTTAGGGCGTAGCCTTGTTCCCAGTTTATGTGTTTTGTCATGTTTTTCTATTTCGTTATTCCGAGGACTTGTCTATTAGACTAATGAGGACCCTATAAGTGTATAAAAGGGTCCATTCATGTTTGTAAGGTAAATGAAAAATTAGACCATACCTCAGCGAGTTTGATGTTGGCAAACTTAATGCCCCTATGATAAGATAGTAAGTTCCTGAACACATATAATTGTAGGGTACTCGTCGAATATTGAGATGACATGACACCTCTGTTGCATTAAGAATACGTATAATTACTTCGGTACTCTGATTAGTGCTACGACACTCTTATCGGTCTTTGGCACTCACTGCTGTCTTCTGACACGCCGATCTTATCACCGGTAGCCGGGTACCATTGTCTTGTGTGCTACTCATTTGCTATCCTTTGGGTCTAGGTAGTCAAGCGGTTATATGATGGAAGTACGAATAACGAATAAGAGTAAAGTAATATACATCATTCTGCTCTGAAAGTACCTACGGGTACCTGTACAATTATAAGCTCTGTAGTACCTACGGGTACCTTTGCACAAGTATAAGCTTTATAGTACCTACAGGTACCTCCGTACAAGTATAAGCTCTGTAACTCCTACGGGAGATATGAACAAGTATAAGTCTGCTATAAGTACAAGTATGTGAATAAGTTTGTTATATGAGTTCATGAAAAATCACGATATACGCTCTTTGTATACATTCTTGTTATATGCTTCACGTAAATGAGTATTAGTGCATGTGTATCTGTCATAGTCATATGTTTCCCAGGCGTTAAGCAACACGAGGTTTTAATTCATGTAGTGCGAGGAGGAGGATGTCGATCTTATATCTTCTTAGGCTGAAGCTCACTTGTAGGGTCCATCACGTAGGTTTTGCTCTTCTTTGATTATGTAAATGTAAATGTCAGTTTTGTATATGTATATGTAAATAAGGCGATTATTGTATGTATTGACACTATAAACACCACTACGGTGGTAGTTTTATTTTGTATCTTTGTATATGATATTTTGATTCAGTTATAAGACTTGGGACCACCAATGTTTGAAAAAGCAAGTAAAGAGTCCTAGTATAGTTTCACGCCCCCTTCATTTGCCTAGGCGGGGGTTGGGGGTGTGGCAGGCGTCGTCTGTCGGCGTAGCTCTTCTATCTCTAATCAGATCTGGACCAGTGATGGAACGCTCTCCCACCTTTGTCTAACAAATCGGGGATCGGCATGGCCTCCTATATAAAGCCTCATAGGGTGCCATCTGTATATTCGCCTGATAACTATTGTTGTAGGCGAATTCCACTAAGGGTAAGTGCTCATCCTAGCTATCCTTAAGATCCAGGACGCATGCTCGCAGTATGTCGTCTAAGAGCACATGTGGTCGTCTCGATTGACCATCATGCAACGGATGAAACACGATGCTCATCGTTAGCGTGTCCCCCTGGCGCTTTGGAAACTCTTTCAAAAGTGCGATAAACCTAGGATCACGTACGATACGATGAGGCGACACTCATGTAACCCGAGACAATCTCGAAAATACAGCCGTGAATTCGCTGAGTGTGAAGGTCATCGCATTGCTGAAAATGTCTTGGAGCTTAGTGAGGCTGGTCCCACGATCACCTGGCTTATCGTGCCTCAGTGGTGTGCGTAGCGGAGTGGGTCCGCAAAATCCATCTTGACGTGCTCGCACTTCCACTCAGCTACCTCCGATGGTAGATAGCTTGCTATCTTGATGCTCGGCGCTTTGCACTGGCGACCACGTGAGACAAGTCGAGCAAAATCTCAACGTGTTGCTTCGTCGCTCGATAATAGTGGCGGCCAGAAGATCCGCGGTACATCTTCGTGCCACCTGGATGAACAGAAAATTGAGAGCAATGGAACTCCTTGAGGATCTCCTCTCTCAGATCTGTCAGGCGGGAACCATGACCCTTCCCGCATCTGAAGACTTCACCATGCATTGTGGATGTGACCTTAGTCCTGTACTTGGTTGTACCAGTCCCTAATGGACGATATCTCTGCTGATCACGCCCTTTGGGGACTCAATCACCACACTTAGTAGGGACGGCATGTACAGGCTCCCTAATGCTCCCCGAGGCACGATCAACTGTACTCGACTAAAGCGCCGCGGTCTTGGTATACGCCGCCAGGGAAGCTACACTGTATTACTCCCGTGACTTCCTATTGAGTGCATCGCCACTACATTTGCCTTACCCGGGATGGTAATGCAAAGTGAAGTCATAATCCTCACAGATACTCTCGATCCATCTACGTTTTCCTCATGTTGAGGTCAGTTGTGAAAATATACTTTAGACTCTTGTGGTATGAAAATGCACTTCCAAGCTGACCCGCCTCTGATAGTGGCGCTAAATCTTTAAAGCAAAGACCAGCATTACCAACTCGGGTCATGTGTGAGGAGTAGTGCGCTCATGATTCTTGGTATCACGGAACCGTAAGCTCTGACCCTCTTGGACTACATTAAGACACATCCCCGGTCGTCCCCCAGAGGCATCCGCGATTACATCGTGTACCTCGTCCTTGTTAGAGACTATCGAATAGAGATTTGAGTAAGTCTCCTTTTCAATTTCTGGAATGCCTTCTCACACAGGTCATTTCACTCAAACTCGACCCCCTTTCGGGTCAATCTAGTCATAGGTCTTAGCTAGGAGAAATCCTCGATTAGACCTCTGTAGTACGCTAATCCTAAAACTGCGTATCCTCGAGAGACTGACTTTGATCTCTCCCCATCATAACAAGCCTCGACCTTCGGGGGTTTCTTGACACACACAGGCCAGGCACGGCGTGTCCCGAGAATTTCACCTCGATAAGCGAAATTCACATTATGGTGAACTTGTATCTATTGATGGTGCTTGGTGCACAGAGAACAATCCTCAGATGATCCTCATGCCATCCTCAAATTGGGAGTAAGAATCAAGATGTAAGTCAACAAAGACTACAACAAAATGATCAGTAGGGTTGGAATGCATGCATGAGATCCATGAATGCTGGCTGGGCATTCGTCGACTAATGGTATCCTTTGTAAACTAGAAATGCTCGTACCGCGTCCCAAGCCTGTCTTAGGGATATACGCCTCCACAACCCTCAGGCGATGTGCTTAGGTACGAGTCTATCTTGGAGTTGACTCATGCCCCTCTCGATTGTCCAAACAAGTCATAAATCACCATTAATGGATCACAGGTCTTGATTGTAACCTGTTCAAGTGTCGATGGTCAATGCATTCGAAGAGTCTTGTCGCTGTAAGCGAAGCGGATTGCCCGCGGTGAAGTGCTTTCGGTCTATCAAAACCCTTAATGCAACAATTCTTGCGGTTGGACCTTGAGTTTATGCAACTCAGCGGTGCCATCCTGTAGTCATAGAAATGGGTGGCGTGCGGGAGTGTAGCTTCAATGACAAAATCCACATCCTTGTGCGGGGGTAATCCCGGTAGCTCATCTGGAAAGACATCCTCATACTCGTAAACCACCTGAGGTAGACTTAAATCCTGTCTCACCTCGTCCTCTAGGGTAAGGCTTTCTAGCTAACCTATCAACTGTCCATTCCATTTGGAGTCGTGCACGGTCTAGGGTAAAGCATCATACTTCTCCCCCTGAAAAGTCACACGAATACCGTCCCGTGTGTAGGTAGTAACCCTCATACTATCACAATCAATGACTGACTACGGTGTCTTTAAATCAACCAATCATCTTAGAATGACATCAAAATCCGATATGTCCATCCTTTCGAAGGTCCACGAGTGAGCGAGAATCCACGAGATATCTAACTCCACGATCCGACATATCGATAAATCCCCTCACCTAGTCTGAGGAGAACTCACATGTAATGGCTCTTCAAGGTCTCCACCTCTAAGCCCCAAACATCCACACTAGATGCTTAGCATGAAAGATATGATGCACCCGAGAGGAATCAAACAATATCTTTGCTATAGAATATGAGAAACATACGACATATCAGGCGATCAAGCGGCTCGATGCATTGGTGTGATGGCGTGGTATTTGGAGTCCACACGAGTCTTAGCCTTGAGCTCTGTCCTCGACCTCGACCCATACCACGGCCTCTTTGGCACATGCGTATAGCGAAGTTGCTTGTAGCACCTGGGAGGCCCGATATTGGTCCTGCAGCTTCCTTTGGGGTGAAGGAACAAATTGTGTCCACGCTTGTCCCATTGAAGACTAGGACTACGCTATCCCAAAACCCTGGGATCCTTGCCTCTAAGAGACGATCTTGCCTCACATGTTAGGGCGTCGCGATGAAACATGTCGGCCGGTCTTAGCGGTGGAAGCCTGAGTGCAGCCTTAGCCGATGAGTCGCGACCGGAGTCATGAAATCACAGCCCAGGATAGAAGTTTTCTGCTTCTTTCCCGAACTAGAAGAAGGCTGATCCTCATTCCTCTTGCCATTAGCAACCGTATCTCAGATGCTCCATGGATCCTCTATCTCTCTCTTTATTGCCATAGCTGTCTTGACCATAGAGTCCATGTCTTGTAGGAGAAATCCTATAATCTTGCCCCGGATGGACAACTTTAGGCCATCCTCGAACTTTCGCACCTTAGCCATATCTGTGGCACCATAATCATCTCCGAAAGCGTGCCAATTGGGGTGAACTTGTACGTATTCGAGCACGATCATACTTCCTTGTTTTGACTCAAGGAACTCTGAGCTTTTGATTAGTGCCCAAAAAGTGCTATTTTGAATTCTATTTATTATAGGTTTTGAGTGCTTTTTTGTGTACTAATCATTTAATTAACCCGATTTACATTAGGTCCCTCTTATTCCTCTTGATCGCATTTTGTGGCAAATTTTGCAGTTTTTGCGAGCTAATTATGCCGAAATTGTTGAGTCGATCCAAGCATGAAGAATTAGAGTCAAACTCAGCATTGTAGATCAAAAACGAGAAGAAAGAATAGCGAGAAAACGAGAGGAAGTGGAGCACACGTGAAGTGAAGGTTTCTGGGCCTTGTTCCTTCCTGGCGCACGTTCTGCTTTTACGCTATGCTACTGTTTGCATTTGTTTTGGTTTTTCCATTTTACCCCTGTAATAGCCTTCCAGATTTTGGTTTTTTTTGTAACTTCCCTTACACTGAGCATCTATATAAGCCTCAGTATGTAAAAACTTTGTATCAATCAACTCACTTCAGGTCGGCAATACAGTGAGCGGGAGGCAGTTTCCCCGCAGCTTCCTTTCTCCATTTTCTTTCATTTTCTCTCCCTTTCTTGGTTGCCAAACACCCTCCAAGGATGACAACTTGGAGGATCAGCGGCTAAAACCTCTTCCTCCTTGAAGAGGAAGGCTACTGGACAACGGTCTTAAGGTAAACTCTTGGTTCCCCTTTGTTTTCACGCGACGGAGTTTTTGGCATTTTGGTTCCCAAATTTGCAACTCTAGGTTTAAAGCTCTTTGATGTACTTTCTTTGGCTAATACTTGGCAAGCTTTTAGGGTTCAGTGTCTTCTTAGCTTTAGATACATTGATATCCACTAGTTGCCCTTTACGAGCCACTGGAGGTAGGTTAAGGGCTGGATTTCAACTTTTTAGGTTAAAATCTCTTAAACATGCTCTCCTAATGTGTATTTGGCAAGCTTTTTGGAGTTCAGTGGATAATTTCACTAGATTCACTGATGCCCAGTTAGTTGTCTCTATTGATTCTTGAAGGGTAGGTTTTTGAGACATGTTTTCAGTGTAGGAACCATAAATGCTAAATAAATGCTTTCTATCAAAAGGAAAATTATTAGGGTTTAGTTTTTTAAAGTTAAATGAAGATCCGGTTAGGAAATGACTATATGTCATCCTCTGACGAGAGGAAATGAACCAGGGGACCTCTCGGTTGCCTTAGGACCTAAAACCCCGGTAGCCCGATGCTTGAGGAGTTCTTTTTCTTATTTTCTTCATTTTAATTTTAATTTGCACACCATCGACTCTCCTTGTTTTATCACCACCCATAATCAGTGAAATTCACCGTTTGAACCTCACTTGTAAATCATTTGTCTGAAGAAAACCGTCCTGTGTTAGACCTAGAGCGGTATCTTTGCGGTAGCCTACGCGAGTAGAAGAAAATTTAGGATATAAATATTGTTGATTTCGGCACCCCTATTGTGGCACGAATCACTTTTGCATGCCTAGCAGATGCCGGGAAAAACTTATCCATGAAGAGCTCTCGGAACTCTCCCGTATCTGACCGTTTAGGGTCAGTGGACTTTGACCCAATCCCACCATATCTGGGATTCAACCTCTAATCGAAATGTGACTAGCCTGATCCTCGTAGCATCAGAGGTAATCTCCATAGCCTCCAAAATCCTCTCAACCTATTGGAACCAATGATCAGCTACCATTAGATCCCCTCCCCCGGTGAATGTCGGAGGATGATGTGCTATAAACCGTTAGAGGTTACTTGACCCCCCTTGACCCTCAGCTGCACTAGCCTGTGCAATGGTAGCAGCTGCAGCACCCATGACCTCAACATAGGCCAGCTAATCAAACACAGATGGAGTGTCTCGCCGCCGACCCGTGTGTCCTCTTCCTCGACTTGCCATCTACATAAGTCAAATAGCAAATTGAGGTTTCTTTCTCTTTACTCAATTAGTAGTGCATATGCCACCACTAACATACATCATACTTATTTCCCATATACTACTTACCAAGTATATGATTTTCACAATATATGACCATATCATGCACATATCACACATATTTATTCATCAAAATGCACAATGGATGCATGATTTAAACCTATGCCCATCGAGTCCTAGGTATTTGTATACATAAGCTTCGATATCAAGCTATGACGCCCCAAAACCCGAGGTCGGGTCAATGACGGTCGGCAGCGGAGTCTGTGGATTTTGGGTGACGGAATCTGTATTTGTGTCCCATTTATAGGATCCATATTTTCACCTTTGTTGTGTCCATTTGGAAACTTGATAGTCCCCAAGAATTTAATTATAATTCTTTATAAAAAAATACTTTTTACAAAGGTAATATCAAAGGCCACATTGGCCTCGCTATAATCACCGGGTCTTGTTGGGTAGTCGCACTGTACCTCCTTGTGCACAGAGGGTCCTGTGGAGTGAAGCAATGCTGATAGAGATTCTCCCTCTGAGGATACTCCCAGCTAAATGCATGCAATGACACACATACATCATACCACATTCAATACAAAAATGCAATCCTACATGGAATGTTTCGTATCATGAATGAGATGAGACTCCTCATGCCCATAACTTAGAGTCTGGCCAGTCTCCCTCGCCTTCGTATTGAATTGTGAAAACTAATCATTGGTTTTTCACCCAGATGACTAACTCGATGGATAGCCTTCAATATTCATTTTAATTTATCAAATCCCGTGTATTTTGTAGGTAGCGAACACGGGGTCTCAGCGAACCATGCGCCTTCGACACTTTTGCGAACTTTCATCGTTGGATACATATGTCTAACCAAGAATAAAATTTGGGTCTTTCACCCTGGGGGGAGGGGATCTACCCCATCTTGCTTTACCTAACACACGTATATTTATTTATTTTAATGTTATGCAACCATGAGTCTCAATTTTGGACGTCGTCCATTTTTAAATTACCACATATTCACGGGAATGGTGAATAACCGTACCATGCACACACGACTCGTAGCGATGTCAGTGCATATGAAATGCGAATATGCCATTTCATGCAATATCATCATTACATACCGTAGAGTTACATGCAACATTACTAAAACATGGATAATTATATTTTCTACATATAATTCACATCCATCAAAAGAGCATATATCAACATGATCTTTTCACACACAAAATGCCCCCAACCTCGGACCCATAAAAACAGGGCACCTCTCGGTCCCTTCACGATTATGGACCATTTTTAGTTCCATTCGTCAACGAATCAATGTGATACCAAAACACACAACAAAACACAAAGACATCAGTCCCGGGATCAAAACCAAATCTCAACACAGTCTGGAACTGTTCGAAACCAGTCCCAAAAATTTCCAATATTCGGTCCCAAAATCTTGGGACCACACGACCAGTCACGGCCTCGAAGAAAACCTATGCTATTAAATGACTTTTAGGCTAGAAATAATCAAGTAGGAAAATTCCCTACCTCTTGGAGTTTGCCAATACTCTCAGATTTTGGTACCCATGCGTAGCCCTCGTTGTGTGGATCAACTTTAACTCTTGGACCATCGAGATTCGATTGTCGAAACGCTGGGAAAAATCTCAATTTTCTTTTCTCCTCCTTTCTTCCTTCCCTCTCTGTCCGATTTTCCTCCCCTTTTTCTTTTTGGCTTTCCTTTTTTCCCTCTTATCCATCGAACTCCTTCTCTTTTGTTTGCTCCTATCCTATTTTACTTTTCATTTTTCATTTTCTCTTTTCTTTCATTTTCTCCTCTTTTTCTTTTTCTTTTTTCTCATCCCTTTTTGCTTCTCCTATCCGTATTGATAAAAAAGTGGGGGAAACTTCCCCCCACTTTCCTCCTTAACCACTTGTCATCTCCACAATTTTTCTTAATTTTCTTGATTTTTTTCTTTTCCTTTTATTTCCCTCTTTTGACACATGATTTAATGTGAGCCATTCAAACAAGTACACCACATGGCTCATGCCATGTGTCACTCCCCTTGAGTGCCATGTGGCATTCACATGCTCATGCCATGTGTTACACGACACCCAGTGTTTCAAAAAACGTGAAATCTAAATTGTCTTGGTGTGACGCCCCAGGCAGGGGTCAGTTGACTGCGAATCAGCGTGGAATACGTGATGTCGGGTGACGAGCATTTTCATAGTCAGGCGATCTCCTTTGTGCGGGAGCTCTACCCAAATACAAAACCTGCATAAAACCTATCCTAAACAGTCAAATATAACAGTCTATAGTTAAGCGGTCACTTGGGCTCATAAACCAATACTCGTAACAATGTATATATCAGAGCTATCGACCATAGTTCAAGAGTTCAAATTTTACTCTTATACAACATATATTAAAATTAAAACAATTCTAATACATGTAATACATCATAACCCAAAGCCGCAATCAGGCTTTCTTCTAAACCTCTGTCTTTTTAGAGACGAGCGCGTCACTCCTTGGCTTCATATGCACTTGTAAAATAGTATCCCTCGGCCGGGGTGAGCTAATCTTTCGATGGTGGAATCACCCTAAGTGGGCTACTCTCCACCTAAGTGCAGTGCAATGCTCCAAAATAAACACATATTCAAGCAAATGCATGATCCTACTTGAATGTCTAACTTATCAACTCATACCCCGAGTCTTCACCGACTCTCTCACACTTGCCTAAGCCATGTATGAGAAACATTATTTTCTAAACAAAGATGTTTGTTATTATTTGTGGACTACCCTCCGATATAAGTAGTGGACTGTCTCTGATGTTATATTTAGTGGACTACCCTCCGAGATATATCAATTAGGCGTCTCAGAAGCCGATTGATATTATCTTATGGATACCACCAGTGTATATCAATTGGGCCGACTCCGACGATTGATATTTTATTTGTTTGGACTACCCTCCGATATTCATTATTTTTAGACAACCCTCCGAACCATTCTCTCAAGAATTACCTCATGCACTCACTCCTATCGTCCTAGGGTGCCCCAGTGCATATGGAAATGCATGATCATGCATTTCCATTTCAATTCTATAACACATGTAAATATATAAACATGCATATATTCACATAAAAATTAAATCACACAATCATGTTATGTAATTTCTCATTTCATCACATCAAAATTAGCTCACGTGGTATTTAATGATCAAGCAACGACGATTTTGCTTGAATTACTCGACCAAACATATTAATTCACAAAAATTATTTTTGAGAACAACATTTAGGGAATAGTGAGCCCTCGGTTACTATTCGAAAAATCTAAATCATCAGTTCACTTAGTGAACAGGGTTTCCACGGCCATTTAGGCCTCATTCCAATCAATACATGCATCCAACACACCGTGTACGGAATTAATCCACCCGAATCAGTAGGTGGTGATCCTTGAGAATTTGCTCCATTATGGTTTCAAAAATTATATCCAATTCGGTCCCGAGTTTTGGGGGGCCAGAATCAACGACCATTCAAGGCCTCAGAGATAAGCAAAAACATTGAAAAACATAAATAAAGTGTAAAACCCAGTAAGGAGAAACCCTGCCTCACGGAGTTTGAGGAAACTCCCTAATCCAGAGTGGTACCCACGCCAGAGCCACTCTGCGTGAAGCGAGCTTTCGTAACAATCAGAAGGTAGACGGTCGGATCGCCTAGGATTTTAGAGAGAAGTTACTCTCACTCTAAAAAATCAAATCTCCCAAGCTCTGCATCTCCCTCTCGTCCAGCCCCTGCATCCTCTTCCTTTTTGTTCTTTTTATTTTTTGGAGAAGGTCACTATTGACTATTTTGTTCTTATTATCATTAACTTTTCAATTAATGACCAATGCGTCCCTAAGCTTGGATTCCAGGCATTGACACTATCTTGTTTGTCCATTTTCATCATTTCTCTACTCATACCTCTTATGGCACATGAGTACGTGTTATATGTGACTTTCGTTGCATCGAAAATGCGTTTCTGACGCAGGCAGCGATGCCTCGAAAAGCGTGCCAACTCCTCTTGTCTCGGAATTCTACGAGGAAATTTTATATATTGTTAGATTTCGTGAGGCGATTCTGACGGTGAAATCCGTTTAGATCATCAGGATCAGGAAGGAATAAATTTAGGATTTTTAACCGAAATTACAATTTTGTAACCAAAATTATGATTTTTGCCCTTTTTCCAGAAGTTGGAATTTCTCGGGTTTTACACTCGGAATCCGATGAAATTCAACGGGATAACTAGATTTCGCAAGACGAATTCAACGGTGAAGTCTGTTTCGTAATCTGAGATATAGAAAATTTCCGTTTTTTTTGGATCAAAATTATCGTTTTTTTTTTTTTTACACCACATACATTTAGAAAAATTGATATTTTAAAGGGTTTTACATTTATAAATAGTCTTCTTCTATTTGTATTTAATATATCAAAATAAAAGAATAAAACTTCATTATCTTATTTTCTTTGCAGATTTATTTATTTGAATTTATCTTCATATTTTCTTTGATTTACAATAGAAGTAATATAATCTTTTTGGATTGAAACTAAAACAAAAGTATTTTAAATGCCCTAAACAATCAGAATATTTGAAATTAATTACAACTTACCCTAATTTTTCTAAGAGACCTTCCAAAAAAAATCATAAACCTTATTTTGAGTAAAACACAAAGTCATTTTCTTAATGCATGTTTTTCCTTTTTTGTTGAGAAAAATGCCTTAAAAATACATGTGTTTTAAATAAATAAAAGTATTACTAATTTAAAAACATTGGAATATATTTTTAATTATTTTCATGAATAAAACACACTTTTCCCAAAATTTTCTTTCTACCCATTCATTTATTTATTCACTAACTTTCAAATAAAAATGAATGAAAGAAGCTCTTAATAACAATCTCCTTAATCATCTTAGATCCAAATAGAGTTGGTAAACGAGTCGGTAAACTGTTCGAGCCGGCCCCGTTGGGTTGTAGGTCGAAAATGGAGTGCATCTTTATATAATTCATTTATATTGAAATTTAGTTTTTGACCCATTTAACCACTCATGTGGGTTGTAGGTTAAAAACGAGGCAAAAAACGCTAAAAATCTTTAAAAAATTAATTTTACAAATTCATAATTCTTTATATATATATATATATATATATATATATATATATATATATATATATATATATATATATATATATAATAATAATAATAATAATAATAATAATAATAATAATAATAATATGTAATAATAATTAATATATAAAATAATTGGAGTCCTAAAATAAAATAATATTAAACAAACTCAAATAAATAAATAATGATAGAACACAGTTATATCAAAAGGACCAAACTAACTAAGTAAATAGTACAAAAACAATAAAGTAACAACTTAATAACATAACTGAAAAAAAAAACTTCAAAGTATATGATGAAATCTCATATGCCTATAATCTTCATTTTCATCTTCATTATATCCAATAATAATATGTGACTCTATATTGCACATGTACATACTCTATATTAAAAAAGATATACATCCTTGATGTTGTTGAGAGTTATCATCATTATCATTTATTAATTAAAATTTTAAATGTTAATATAAATTTCATTTATATTTGGAATAAAATATATATTTTTTCCAAAAATGTTTTCAACATAATAATGAAATATCCTTTTTGTTTTGAAAATTCATCTTGTTATAAGATATACATTATTAGGAAAGAAATAAGTATAGTTTTTGTTAATTATTTTAAAAATAACAATATTTTGTTATTAACACTAGTTTAAGTAATAAAATTATTTAAAATATTATGATAAGTTAATTATTAAATTTAATTTAATTTATAAACTAATACAACTTCATTTTATCAAAAAAACATATATGATTAAATAAAATTTACAGGATAAATACACAAAAATGAAATTATAAATATTTAAAATAGAATTAATGAGATAAATGAAAATATATTTAATATTAAACTGTAATTTATTTAATTCAAATGCATTTCATAATTTTCCATATAAGATTTTTTAAATATTCAATATCAAGTACAAATTATATTAAAAGTTACATTTAAAAAAATTGAAGATAAAATAGTAAAAAAAACAAAGGTTAATATATTAATCATATATCATAATAATAATAATAATAATAATACAATTATTATTATTTTTAAAACCCTTATGCTATAAAATTAGAGATTTAACTCTATGTTAAAAGTCAAAATATTAAATTTTTGTATAAATTCATTCAAAATCTCAATCCATGCAGATACTTAAAAAATTAAATAAATATTTCAGGTTAATTGGACTAATCGGACCAATCCAGATAAAACCCACATGGGAACTGTCTAACCAATTTGACCCGATTTGATTCGGGCCTTAAATTTTATAGCCTAATACTTCAAAAAGTCGGGTTAATGCGGGCTGATCTATAAAGTACAACCCATATAAAGAGCTCTATATTCAAAACCCCAATATGGATTGGGCCATGAAATTAGATAGCCGAATGAAATCATATTGAAAAAGATTGGATCAATATTTTAGAAGGAGCTGAATGAAAATATCAGGAATCTGGACTAAAGTCTAGTTGATCTCGGTTGGGCCTCAAATAGATATCATGATGGGATGGCCCAGTGCCTGCGGATTGTGAACAGTCCAGAGAAACGAGGGTACATATGGCGGGAGATCTGACATGGCATGGCGCCACACACGTCAGCCGATTTCCTACCAAAAACCCTAGCATGGCCTTGGAGACTTCCGCTACTGATACCCCCTAAGATTGAGAAGAAAACAAAGGAAGAAAACAGGGAAGAAAACAGAGAAGAATGAAATTTCAGAGGATAAATAAGACTAAGAAAAATCCCAAAATTTCAATTATTGTCTTCTTCTTCACCCTTTACAACTCTATATCCTCATTTAAGAAAAAAAAAAGATAGGAAAAAAAACAGAAAACAAGAAACAACACTCACAAATCCCCAAATGGGTCACAACTGAATCAACAAGAAAATCAGAAAATATATTCTTTGGAGGAAAATAATTTTTTTCTACTGGTGTGGCTCCCTATTGCCTCAAAATCTCGATTCTTCTGTTACTAGAAGTTGTCTGATTCGATATAGCGGTAGGTTGTGCTGGAATCAACAAAATTTATATACCTAATTCCTCCTATTGCCGTAGCATGACTACTGTAGTATAGTGGCTCTAAGGTCGAACACAAGGATGAGTTTTATTCGTGTAAATGATTTGCAGTTGGCTCAAGAGGTGAATTTCACTTTGGATTAGGGGTGCTTAAAACAGCTGGAGGAATTTGCTCTAAGTGGGTGCTGAAAATAAAACTAAACTAAAAATATGAAAGAACTCCTTGAAGCATCTGCCACCGGGGCTGAGGTCCCAGGTGAATGAGGAGGCCTCGTGTCCTTTTCCTCATGGCTGGGAGGATGACTCAGTCATTTCCCAAATCGATCTTCATTTGGCTATCAAAATCGAACCCTAATAATTTTCCTTTGAAATATAGCATTTATTGACATTAATGCTCCCGACAAAGGGAAAATATATCCCCTAAATCACATACGTGAATCTAATAGAAGGCAATGAATGAATCAGCTGGGATATAGCAATAAGCATCCACTAAACCCTAAAAGCTTGCCAAATACAGGTTAATCAAGGTATATTTAAGAGATTTAAACCTAGAATGAGAGATAGAAACATACATGACAATAACTGCTTGCATTAAGAATAAGAGAACCAACATTTTACCTCAAAACCCTAGCCTCGTAGCCCTCATCTTCAAGGATGGAGAGGGTTTAGCCAACCATCCCTTGAGTTGTCATCCTCAAGGGGTGTTTGGTAGCCGAGAAAGTGGAAGAAAGGGAGAGAAAATGAGAGAAAAGAAAAGGAGCGGGAAAACTCCCGCCCAGTGCTCTGTATATCAAATGCAGAAAATGAAAAGTCCCCTCTCTATACACAATTGCCTTATATATGCCTGTAGAAGCAAATTACAAAAATATCTAAACACCACACACAGAAGGGTATTTAGGAAAATTTACAAAAACTTGGTCAAAAGGGGGCCTAATTGACAAAAGTTGGAAAGCAGTTGCAATTTCAAGACTTCGCGAATCGGCGAAAATTTCGCAGTGGTACCCCTACGCACTTTGGGCGTGCCTCACTCTTGCCTCTTCTCGCTTCTTTCTTTCCTTCTGATTTCTGATCTGCAATGCTGAGTTTGACTTGAATTCTTCGTGCTTGGATCAACTTAACAATTTTTGCATAAATAGCTTGCAAAAACTACAAAATTAGCCACAAAATGCACAGTAGAAAAGCCGGGACCTTAACGTGTAAATCGGGTTAATTCGATTGATTAGTATACAAAAAGTGCTCAAAACCTATAATAAATAGGGCTCAAAATAGCACTTTTTAGGCACTAATCACTGCCCCTATACACTACATAATCCTTAAGCCAATTGGGTGGTTTTCTCGTGAGACTAGGTGGTTTGGTGACTTGGTCCATGGGCTGGGTTAGATGGGTTGCTTCCTCTTGATAAGAACTTATAGGCTCATCTCCCAATTGTGTATCCTCCTTGTGCTGAGGTTGGTCCAACTTGATGGGCATGGTCGTAACATCCTTTCTCCATGGAGAAGCACCTTGTCCTCAAGGTGAAAGGTCGAGTAGAGTTTATAGAAACCTTCAAAGTCTTCCCATGTGGAATTTTCTGGTGAGGTATTAGCCCATAGTACAAGAATTTGACGGAGTTCCTTTCCGTGTCGAAGCATATTCCGATTAGCACAAATTGCAACATGGAGCGATAATGGTTGATTATCCAGACTATCAAAAGGTAAGGGGTGAGAGACAACCTCATCAGAAGCACGATAAGGCTTAAGGATAGAGATGTGGAAAACAGGATGAATTCTAGAACTTGTGGGCATAGGGGCCAACATGAGCTATCACTGTGAAGGGGCCACAGAAGCACTTAGCTAATTTGGGGCACAAGTTGGAAGCTACCGTAGACTATCGATATGGCCGAAGTTTAACCAAAACCTTATCACCAATGGAAAATTGGATGTCACAGCGATGTGCATTGGCCTTTTGAGTCATGCGATGTTGAGCCTGACGCAGACTCTTTTATAAAGAACGGAGTAAAGTATCCCATTCTAGCAGTAATTCCTCCAAAGCTTGGATTGAAGTAGAGCCTTGAGAGTAAGGAGGAATAGTCGATGGTTGGAGGCCATAGAGGGCTTGATAAGGGGACATATGGATGCTACTATGATAGGAAGAGTTATAACAAAATTCAGCCCAACTAAGCAGAGACACCTAAGAATGTGGCTTGCCCTGTGTGAAAGCCCGAAGATATTGCTCCAAACCATGATTCACGACTTCATCGCCACATATTCAAAAGTGATAGGTCGCGGCTATATGGCGAAGTGAGGTACCACTCAACTCAAAGATCTTTTGCTAGAATGTGCTTAAGAATATAGGGTCTTTATCAGAAATAATGGAACTGGGAAAGCCATGGAGTTTAATCACTATATCAATGAAAAGTTCAGTTGTTTTTGCAAACAGAATCGAAAGTCAGAGAGTGTATAAAGTGAGTCAATTTCAGGAGACACCGCAACTATCAATGTCACACCCAACCCCGCCTTTGGCGGGTGAAGGGGCTAAACTATAATCGACCTTTACTTGCTTTTTCTTATTAATAGGCCCAAGTCTTATAACCGAATCAAAATATCATATACAAAGATACAAAATAAAACTACCACCGTAGTGGTGTTTACAGTGTCAATACATACAGTCCTGAGTCCCATTTACATATACATATACAAAAAATTGTACATTTACATTTACATAATCAGAGTGCAAAACCTACTGTGATGGACCCTTACTTCATTTGTCAGCCCAAAGAGTATGGAAAATCTGTGGACGTCCTCCCCTCCCGTGCCTACACAAAATAAAAACCCGTATGCTGCTGACGCTAGTGGGAAACATATGACTTATACATATACACATGCATTAATACTCATTTATAGTAAGCATATAACAGTAATAGATATACAATAGCAGTTATCATAATTTTTCATGAATTCATATAACAAACTTATACACATACTTGTACTTATAGCAGACTTATACTTGTTCAGATATTCCGTAGGAGTTACAGAGCTTATACTTGTACGGAAGCACCGTAGGTACTACAGAGTTTATATCATACAGAGGCATCCAGGTACCACAGAGCTTATACTTGCACAGAGAACTCAGAGGCACATTCAGAGCGCAACGATGTACATTACTTTACTCTTATCTCATTCTGACTCATCATATATCGTTTAATGCCACCTAGACTAGTAATAAGAAATGAGTAGGACACAACACAATAAGCACCAAGGTACAGCACAAGACTGAGGTGCCGCAGCATGTGCCAAGTGAGTGCCGGGCATCGACAGAGAGTGCCATCACACTAATCAAAGAGTACCGAAATACTAAATGTGCCGAAGCACGGTCAGAGAGTGCCTTCTCACTAATCAGAGAGTACCAAAGTACTATACGTGCCTGCCCACATAACAGAGGTGCCGTGTCATTCAATATCCGGTCTTAGGCAATCCTATAATTATATGTGTTTAGGAACTTACTATCTTATCGTGCTTCGCCCCGCTACGAGGTACGCTTCCACCTTTCCTTTACCTTGCAAACATGAATGGAACTTTCATACACTCTAGAACCCCTTCATTAGTCCAATAGATAAGTCCCTGAATAATTTAATAGCAAAACATGACAAAAACACATGTCCGTGAACAGCCGCTGTTACCTGGGCCAGAGCACTCGCTTACGTCGCGCAGGCCTCACGCAATGTAGCCTTTGTTGCGCCCTGCTGCAGACCCGACGCTTGTCCAATCCCTCCCTTCGGCCACGCCGCGGCGTGACATACCACGCCTTGAGACATGCCACGCCTGCGTGGACTTCAAGGCGTTGCATGGGATCTCATGCCACAGACCCCGGGAATTTACTGGGATGGCGATTTAGTCCTTTTCCATAAATCCAACCACAAACCCAAAATAACCAGTAACAAAAACAACTCCCAAATGGTTCATAACCCAAACATAAACGCAAGAGAGGAAGTTAAGAGGATTCCTAACACCCAACAAGTATTCATACTCTTAAACACCTCAAACCTTAGCTTAAGGAGGAATTTCATACACCTAAGCAAATGACCTACATGAATCCTCACAAATCCATATAAATCCTCATTTCCAAGCTTATCTATACATATTCCTACAAGTTCCAACCCAACAACTTCCACAAACACATGTAACTTCTCATAGAAAAACCCTAGACAAAGAACTAGACCAAGAATCCAAGAATCCATACAAACCCATAGTAATCCATACCTGAAATCCTCTTCTCCTTCTTCTTCTTCCTCTTCTTCTTCTCTTCTCTTGTAGGTTGTTTGATCTCTTAGAAGCAAGAAATGGGAAACAATCCCACCAAAATCACTTATTCTTGCAAAACCCTAACTTTTCTCCCACACTTGCTCTCAAAAACGTTTTTGGCACAATGTGCCTTTCCAAGACCAAATGTGGTCTTAAGTCACTTATTCTCTTAAGGCCATGTTTAGGCTCAAACCCATTCAAGTTAAGTTCTCCTAAATGTGTTATATGTTCATACTTCTTTATATTTTCACTTTAATCTCTATATTTACACTTAGACATATAACTTATTTACAATTGACCCTTAGGTCCTCATTTTATAAATTTCCATTCGCTTTGTATCTTGTACAAATTCGGGTCAAATTTTCCTCACTAGGCAAAAATAATCAGAAACCTCGAAAATTTAATTTTCTCAAAAGAGAAACTTTAATTTAACAATCGAATTTTTTAGATCTCGATGACAAAACCTGATTTCTACCCGTTGGAATCGTCTCACAAATCTAGCTACCACGCTGTTTTGTCGACCTCGAGACGCTCTGAATTTCACATTTTTTGAGGCACTGAGAGTGACGCGTGACATGTGGCAGATTTTGAGTGACTCAAGATGAGACACGTGTCAAGTAGAGAGAAAATCAAACATTGAGCTCAATTGGGACCCATAGGAGACATGTGGCAACATATGGTTGGGTGGAAATCCAAATTAGATGGATAAGTGGATAAGGTGAAATCCATGAACCAATGGAAATGCACAAGTGGCAAGTGAGGGGACAAGTTCCTCTCGACCCAACTTCTGACCCAACCGATTGATGGGGGAAAAGAGAGGAAAATAGAGAGAGAAGAAAGAGGAAAGAGAGAGAGAAATTTAAAGAGAGAGCCCTCACTTATCTCAGATTTCCCATGACGTGGTCCATTAACCTGATAGTGATAAGAGCAAAGTTGATCCTATTGCAAGAGCTACGGTGGGTAATGATTTGAGTTTCAAAACTCCCAGGAGGTAGGGCTTTCTCCTACTTTATTTATTCTTTGGCTAAGAGCCTGGTTTTTAATGGATGGGACATTCGAGGCCTAGATGGGCCAGGTTTTCGCATCCAAAGATTGGGACCGAGATGAAATCCCTAGAGTGGTCGCTGACGCTTTTGAGACTAAGGTCAGACTATTCACATGACCTCGTGTGCTGCTTTGTGTGATAAGCCAAGGGCCCAAGATGGACTATCGGTTTGTTTATTGACCAATGTGAACTAAGTTTGGGTGTTATTGCTATGAATGAATAACATGTTGCTTTGTGTGAATTTCGTTAATATATGTTTGCTTGATATATTAACATGAATTATTATGAAATGGCATATTAGATTTCATATGCACCGGGGTAACCTAGGAACCGTACGATGAGTGCATGACATGAAAAACATGGTTGTTAAATGAATTTGGCGGTGTTTTTAGGATGACCCATGACTGCTTCGAGAGTTATCTAGCAAACTCACCTCGGAGGGCTGTCCAATAGAATTTTATCTGAATGATATTATAGTTTTCAGGAACAAAACCTTTGTTTTGAAACAATGTTTTCTCACACTCTGGCATGGGCATGCAGGGAGCTCAAGGCCAGAAGGGAAAGGTAAGTCAGCACTTTATCTACACATGTAGACATTCTGTTAGGAATCATGAATTTACTTCTGAATGCGTGTGTTTGCATTGCATGAGCACTAGGTGGGGAGGAACCCAATGTAGGAAAATCTAACTATTCATGGCTACTTACCCCACTGGGATCCCTTAAGGCATGTGGAATCTGTGAAGACGACGTCACTAGAGGTCGTTTTGAGAAGAAAGTTTCTATATGTGGTTTGATTATATATTTTTGTAAAACATATATGAAACATTTTGATTGATACATGTTTGTATAGGAGTGTAATCAACTGTTGAAACTATTGTAATATAATTGCTTATATTTTGATGAGTATGGATGTATGGGCTCAACGTGGCCATTTTTACTCATTGAAGTCTCGGTAGAGAGACACCTACTTTGTGGCATTGAGACACTTCAATGACTACATGTATTCCGCTGGTCAGACGGATTATTGTCAACTGACCTCTGGTTTGGTGCTCACAATTGCAAAAAATTTCAAAATGCACTTATAATATACCTTAATTATGTTTAAAAACGACTAGGGTGTATTTCGGGTGTTACAACTAATATTACTATGAAGCCTCGAGGAGATGGGAGACTGGTGATAAAATCCATTGTAACTTCATCCCACACCAATGTTGGAATTGGAAGGGGCTACAATAAACCCGCTTAGAGCTGGAATATCCACGAGTATATACTGTGCACTCCCACATAAATTGTTCAAGATCTACCGATTTTTTAATAATAAAAAGATGGAAGTGATCCAACGTGCGCTAGATACCTGCATGACCAACAAGTTATGTTAAGTCAAGTTCATGCAACAAAATTGCCTTCAAAGGAGAATGGGGCTCAGAGAAGTGCTCGAAGGCAATCACTGACACACTATTGCACGCATAACATATTATTTGAATATGGGTACGCTTCTTCACACGGTATCTATATATGAATTGATATAGATCTTTAATCGACTAAGGGAAGTCCATGATACATAACATGTTAATGAAGGAAATCACGATGGGATCATGATAATAAGATTCCTACTATGCAATTATGTTAGTGTTCATATTATCCCTAAATATGTGGATCAATAAAGACCGACATTGTCAGATCCTATTGCATTCAGCGACTTGTTATACTTCTCGATCGGATCAAGCAAGACTTATAAATTGTGATCATGTTGATTAGAGTTGGCATGTGGATGCTTGCTAAGAGGAGCTAAGTACATCGAGACTCAGAATGACAATCATATGGATCATCTATTTTAAATGTAGACATTGTCTCATCATAACAATGGTGCTATCCTTAGACTTAAGGTGCTCATGATATCTTGATGCCAATTCAGATTTCGACCTCAATCCACGTTGCCTCTTAAAGGGCTGCCTATTGGATGAGGACGGGTAGTTTGAGGTGTTCAAGATAATTGAGAAGCCAACAAAGGATTCACCACTCCCAATATAAAGGAGAGTATACCAAGGCCTCAGTCTAATCATTACTTAGAATCTCTGCCAGAGTCAAAATGCCTTGAGGAGTGCCTCAAGTGCATAACCCGCTTGAGTGATGAATCGGGACAAGATAAAATATCACTAGCCAGGTGTGGTAAGGCAGCCGCCAATGGGGAGATACACAATTGTCCATGCTTTGAACCAAGTAGGGTATAGTTTGGTGAAAGGACGAATTGCATGGTATTTGTCTATGGGAAGGGTATGCAGTCAAACCACTGACTCTCAGGTCAATTGGGGGTCATGATGTGTTGGTAGATACCAATCTTGACTTGCTTAATTCAAAGGTTGAATCAAGTGGCCAACCTAATCTAATGGGTCACAATAATTTAGAAGAGCGTGGCTGATATAAACGGATTTGGATGATCCAAATATGAGGGAGTTAATCTCATGAATGAAATGTCACTAAATTAGTGGAACTCTCAATTCAAATCCCCACTTAGAGAGAGATAATAGGTTCACCACAGACTTCGGCTTTCAGCCGTAAGGGAACTCACCATAACGCATGGGGACGCATGTAACCATCATCACTTAGAGTGAGGGGCATTTTGGTCATTTCAAAGGATGGGGTTTTCCTATAAATAGAATGTTATGGAAACCCTAAAATGATGATGACCTTTTGAGAGAAATGGGAGTTCATGAGAAAAAGCCAAACTTGTTTCCTCATCTCGGGAAAGTGTTCTAGATCGAGAGACCCGGCTTTTAGCTCCTACTGACAAGACTCAAGAACGGACCTTTTCGAGACCGTCACTGAGGTTGCCGACTCCACTCTCTCGTGTGGATACCGTTAGAGGCGAACCTAGGACTTGATTCGCCTGCCTAGTGCCGCCCGACCACTAGCTCGTATTTGGAAATCGACACAAGGTAATCCTACACCCTTCTCTTTGTCAGGATAAACCGGCTTTAATGCTATAAACTGGTCCTCGATGGGTTTTTATTGATTTTTTTGTTTTTACGCCAAGTATTTGCAAGTGTTGCCACCCAATTTAAACCCAACAATGGTATCGTATAAACTCAGGTGCATCAAAATTGGTTTATTGTTGAGAGTTTTCGATTTCAAAATCTATGTTTTTCTAAAAGTTTCAAAATGAGATTTTTGGTATGAAAAGGTTTAGATCCAGTCTTGTTCTTGAAGTATATGGTTATGAGATGATCTAGGATGGTTAATATGAAGAAGGAACAACTTGGAAGTGAGTAAAAGTCCCAAAGATTGGATTTTTGCAACTTTCTCGTTGCTAGAAAACCTAGCAACATTACGACGTTCATGTCCAACGTTGCGATGTTGCTCATAAATTTCTAGCAACGTCGCGATGTTGGCACCTAACGTTGCGATGTTGTTCATCCGAAGCTAGAATGTCGTGACGTTGCAACGTTGTGACATTTCGATGTTGCGACGTGACGTGATGTGATGTGACATGACATGGCGACGTGGAAGTGATTCTGATACGACATGACATGACGCTTCGAAAGGAAACATCGCCCAACATCATGACATGTATGGCGTGGCGACGCCCGATCGCCGCGACATTAGGATGCTCGCGCCGCAACATTACAACGCGGGCGATGTGGCGACGCCGCGATGTGAAGGCTGTGAGGGGGCTTTTGGAAACCTCACAATCTCGCTGACGCTTCAACGCCGCAACGTGACGACGCCGCGGACGCTAAGGATTAATGCGTCTTTGTTCATTATGTTTTATGGTTTCGCACAAGTTTGAACACACTACTTATGCGTTTGAAATAGAAATGTGCGAGCAAAACTTAACCGCTTAGCTTTAAAATTTCGAATCGTGGATTTCAAACCATGTTGAAATTACCTAAGAGAGAATTTTTGGACAAAACGCCCTTGAAAAAAAAAAATTACTGGCTCAAGTGTTGAATCGAATAATGGTTCAAGGTGTTGAAACCAATCGGGAGTTTAATGTAATATGATTTAAGAAGCGAATGGCTCATGATTCAAGATGTTGGAATTAGGATTTGTCTTCAAGTGTTGAATAAAAGGTTACTTGTTCATGTTGAAATGAAAAGGATGGTGGACAATTTTAGTTATGTTGAATTGAGGTCATTGTTCAAATGTTGAACAAAAACCAAAATGGATCAATTTTTATTTCTAGTGTTGAAAAAACTTTGATGTTGAAATTAAGGGGTACCATTACCTTCAACTTTCGATGGATCGCAAGCAGAGAATGCATGTTTAAGGGTGTATACAAGATGATGAATGATTATGGACTTTGCTAAATGATTGAAAGCATAACGCATTTGATTATTATTTCTTTTGGATAACAGGCCTGCGTGTCCCTCGCTCTCTCTCTAATCTCTCTGTACTTCTCTTCATCTAAACTCCTCGGCTGCAACTGAGGTTATTCTTTTTAAATGTATATAATTAGATTACACAGGATTAGGATAAGTTAGAGAAGATGCAAAAGGAGAAAGAAGGTGGAGAAGGAACCTATAAAGAAGACCTTGAAGATTGTAAATTAATTTTAATTTTAAAGGGTTGTGGCAATCATGATGTCCCTAGGTTCACCTAGTCAATTCCATTATGGCTCATGGAATTGATTTTAGATGTCCATAATCATGCCATATGTTAGAGTAACTATCCTTATAATTTCATGAGATGAATGATAATGCATGTTAATGAAAAGGATGAGACTTAATCAAAGAAAACCTCTCCATTATTAATATTAAGGCTAACGCCTTCCACTAATATGGTGAGCGAGAGTTCCTTTGAGATTGAGGTTGTCGGGTAAACCCAAGCCTTCCTCCATACAAGAGCATGTTCTATCCATGGAAATGAGTTTTCCCGATTAGTGGGTCGGCTAACTAGATTCCATTGATTTCCTTGCAAACCCAAGGTTAATGATGATAGAGTGCACAATCGGGTTATATATAAGATGCATAATTTATCATGAGTTGATAACCCAAAGGATATGTGCACAAATCAACAATTGATAGCAATCGGATTCGATAGCTGCGTCTGATTGCAAATTGGAATACTATTGATTTAAGATGGCTCGTTGGTAAACCTAAGGTCACCGGAAGTGATATCGGGATTCCTGAATTCGCGAGGAATGCAATTGGTACGAACAACGATACCTACCTTTAATCTAAGATAGCTTATCGGGTAAACCCAAGGTGATTCTCATGATATCATATCACCCACTAGGAGAACATCCATATAGGTTATCTCGGATCAATAATGAGGGCTATGGATTCACAATAAAATAGTGGGAGCCATAATGCGTGATTATCAAGCCGTAATAATTATGCATTTTAAGTACAATCTAACATAATCTGTTTTACATCTAGGTTGTGAAGAATCAAAACATGTCGACCATCATGAACTTACGATCCATACTGGATGCTAATAAATTGACCGGGACCAATTTCATGGATTGGCTAAGGAACTTGAGAATTGTTCTCAGGGCAGAAAAGATAACTTATGTCCTTGATGCCCTACTCTTAGTGTCCCCATCTGTTGATGCATCCGCTGAGACCGATAAACATATCGGCCAATTTTGATGACAAAGATCGTTTGTTGCATGTATCATGCCGCATCGATGTATCAGTGGGCTTTAGAAACAAAGATGAGGCTACGACAACTTGCGAAATACGCCATCTAAAGGAGTTATTTCAAGGAGCAAGCGAGATCCGAAAGTTCAAGGTCTCCAAAATGCTTTTTCGGCCCAGATGCAAATCGACATCTCCAAAGACAATTTGCATTGAAGATGCATGGGTACATAGTTAGGTTGGATCAATTGGGTTTTGGTATGGATAATGAATTAAGTATAGACTTAATTCTGGCTGGTTTACCTGAAAGTTTTGCATAGTTTGTGCTTAAGTACAGGATGAACGATAAAGAGATCACCATACTCGAGCTGATCAACCTGCTTAAAACAGTTGACCCACCTTGATGAAGAAAGGTAAAACTGTGATGCTCGTGAACTCTTCTAGTTCTAAGAAAGGTTTTAAGAACAACAAGAAGAGAAAAATCACTAAGAAAAAGGGAGGGGTGACAAAGAAAAAGGTTAAAGAGACATCCTCGAAAGGTACATGCTTCCATTGTGGCAAAGAAGGCCATTAGAAGAGAAATTCCAAGGCTTACATGGAGTAAAAAAGGAAGGTGGCATGTGATGTAGTAACACCTTCAGGTATTTATGTCATTGAACTTAATAATGTTTCTTATGGCAACCTTTGGGTATTGGATACTGGTTGTGGCTCACACATATGTATTGATATGCAGGGCCTTAGAGACAGCAGGAAGCTCACAAAGGAGAGAATCCTTCTGCAGGTAATGGGCAAGAGTCAGCTGCTGCCATTGGACTTATGTTTTGAACCTCCCAAGTGGTTTTTGTTTGTATTTAGACAATTGCTTTTGTGTGCCAGCTTTGACTAAGAACATCATTTATGTTTCATGTTTAAACAAGAAAGGTTTTCATTTAAAATTTTGCGACAATAGTTGTCATATTATGTTGAATGATGTTTTTTATGCTGGTGGTACCTTGACCAATGGGATTTACATATTAGATATGTCAAATCCAATCCTGAATATCAATGATAATAAAAGGAAAAAAGGAGATAATTTGAAATCATCATATTTATGGCATCATTGCCTCGCCATATATGAGAGACGCATGACTGAAAGGCTACAATAAGTGTGGGAGCTAAGGGTCATTTGATTATGAATCATTTGACACATGTGAATCATGTCTTAGGAAAAATGACCAAATTACCCTTTAAAGGAAAGGGTGAACGAGCAAACAAACTATTAGACCTAATACATCAGTATGTGGTCCTATGTCAGTGCATGCCAAAGGTGGTTTTGTATACTTCATAACCTTCATCGATGACTATTTACGATATGGGTACTTGTATCTCATGAGGTATAAGTCTGAGGCCTTTGAAAGGTTCAAAGAATTCAGGAATGAGGTAGAGAAACAACTTGGGAGAAGTATAAAATCATTTAGATCGGATCGAGGTGGTGAGTACTTAAGCTAAGCGTTTCTGGATTATCTTAGGGACAATGGGATTTTGTCCCAATGGACTCCACCTTACACACCACAACACAATGGTGTGGCTAAGAGAAGGAACCGAACCTTGTTAGACATGGTAAGGTCTATGATGGGGTGCGCACCCTAAATCCTTTTGGGGTTATGCACTTGAGACTGTTGTTTATATCTTAAATAGAGTCTCATCCAAGTCAGTTGAAGTTACTCTATATGAGATATGGACTAACAAAAAGCCCTATCTTTCCTACATGAAAGTATGGGGTTGTCTTGCCATGTAAAGCTTAAATATCGTATAAAGCTTGAAGCTAAATCGATAAGTGTCTGCCAGGATATCCAAAAGAAAAAATGGGATATCAATTCTACAACACTTTGAAGCAAAGGTTGTTTGTTTCAAAGCATGTTGTCTTCTTAGAGAAAGAGTTTCTATTGAAAGAAGACAGTGGGAGCAAAGTGGAGCTTAGTGAAGTTCAAGATGCTCTAACAAACGCATCTCATCTGACTGAACTTGAATCTCGTAATTCATGATGATGAATTTATAGTTGACTCTTCTAAAACACAAGTGTTTCACAAATAAGTAGGATACGTTCTGTCCCAGAGAGATATGGATTTCTCATTAGCGAACAAAAGGACGTATTGCTCATAGAACATGATGAGCCAACTACCTACGAAGAATCTTTGAATAGTTCAGAGTTTGATCAATGGCTCAATGCCATGAAGTCAGAGATGGATTCCATATATACAAACCAAGTGTGGACTTTGGTTGATCCCCCTGAAGGGATAAAACCTATAGGGTGCAAATGGATCTTCAAGAGGAAGACTGACATGGAAGGTAATGTGATTACCTATAAAGCTAGGCTTGTAGCTAAGGGTTATCATAAAAAACAAGGAGTTGATTATGACGAGACTTTCAGTCCAGTAACTATGCTTAAATCCATAAGAATACTCCTAGCCATCGCCTCTCATTATGATTATGAGATATGGAAAATGGATGTGAAGACAACTTTCCTCAATGGAAACTTGACCGAGGAGGTGTATATGACACAACCTGAAGGCTTCATATCTGGAAGTTGTAGTAGAGTATGCAAACTTCAGAGATCCATTTATGAGTTGAAGCAAGCATCTAGAGTTGAATATCCGATCGGATGAGACAATCAAAGAGTTTGGTTTCTCACAAAATCGATGAACCTTGTGTATATAAGAAGACAATGGAAATGCAACAGAGTTCCTAGTCTTGTATGTGGATGACATACTGGATAGGAAACGATAAGTCTCGCATCACAACTGGCCAAAATTTGGTTATCCAAGAATTTTTCCATGAAAGACCTTGGAGAAGCAACCTATATATTGGGGATAAAGATGTATAGAGATAGAACTAAAAGGTTGCTTGGTCTTTCATAGTCTACATACATAGACAAGATACTAAAGAGGTTTAGTATGGAGCAATCCAAGAGAGGATATATCCCCATGGTTAGTGGGATCACGCTCGGTCTTGCGGTCCCGTTGCACACAAGATGAGGACACGATGAATATAATACCATATGCTTCTTGGCCATAGGATCGATCATGTATGCTATGTTATGTACTAGACCGACATATCATATGCTCCGAAAGTGTCACTTGAGCAGATATTCAATCAGACCCAATGAACGGGTCATCAAGTGGTCAGAAAAATATCCTTAAGTACTTGAGAAGGACTATGATTATTCTTGACTTATGGAGATGGGGATCTTATTGTTGAAGGGCATAGTGATGCCGCTCAATCTATCGTAGATGATTCCAAATCTTTACCAAAGACGCGGTTCACATTGAATGGTGGAGCAAATTAATGAAAAGTTCCAAACAGAAATGAATGCGCATTCTACAACCGAATTAGAGTACATCACGCCTTCCGCGCCTAAAGAAGCTAAGCCAGATAAAGAAGTTCATTATCGAACTAGGAGTGGAACCTAGCATTGTTCATCCGATACTTTAGACAGGATAACAATGGAGCCATAGCATAAGCTAAGGAACAATGGTCTCATCAAAGGTCCAAAAACATACTCAGGAGATACCACTTGATCAGAGAGATCATTGGCATGAATGATGTAAAGATAGAGAAAATACCCACTAATCGATTATCACATCCTTTACTAAGCCACTTCTCAAAAGAAGTACGAATCACACATCAGAGCCTATGGTATGAGATACAAGGGCGCATTGGCTTTAGTGCAAGTGGAGTTTCATAGAAGAGGCTCTAAAGGCACTCGCTATTAGCACTTATTGTACGCGCAACATTATTTATCATGTAAGGCTTCTTCGTTAATTCCTGACTATACGCTGAATTGATATAGATCTTTAATCGAATTAATGAAGTCCATGATACATAACATAGCACGCAAGTAGAATATATTTGAATCATGATGGTAGATTCGTATTAGTGTAATTATGTTAGTGTCTAAATTATTCTTGAATAAGTAGATCAACAAGACTGACATTGTTGATCCAGACGACTAGCACGTGTCATACCCTTGATTGACTGGGCTAAAGAGATCTTATAAACTCGATCATGAGTTGATCGTAGTCAAGTATGTGGATGCTTCGCTAAGAGTAGCTAAGTACACTTTAAGACTCAGAATGAGACAATCATATGGATCATCTATTTAAAAAGTAGATGATTTATTCATCATAGCAATGGTGCAAGCATCCTTAAACTTGAGGTACTCAAGGATATCTTGATGCTGATCTCGTATTTTGACCTCAATCCACGCGTCTTTTAGGGTCTTTCTTACTGACGAGGATCGGGTATATTTTGAGGTGTTCAAGATACTTGAGAAATAACAAAGGATTCGCTACTCCCAATAGAGGGAGAGTATACCTGGGCCTCTTGTCGGAACTATTACGTGAATCTCCTAGAGGAAATGCCTTGAGGAGTGTCTTCAAGTGCATAACCCGCGAAAGGATGAATCTGTGGGACAAGATAAATATCACTGGGTTAGTGTGGCATAGCCGCCTAGTTGAGCTACAACAATTGTCCATGCCTAAATCCGCAGGGTATAGTTTGGTGGAAAGGACGAAGTTGCATGGAGACATTTGTCTATGGGAAGGGTATGCAATGCACTACTAACCTCCGAGATCAATCGGTCATGATGTGCTTCAGATACCAATCTTCGACTCTGCTTAATTAAAATGGTCGAATCAAGTGGCCAACATAAATTTAACCTAATGGGTCACACACTTAGAAGAGTGTGGGCTGATATAAACGGATTTGATGTGATCCAAATATGAGGGAGCACTTTCATGAATGAAATGTCACGGATTAGTGGAATCGATTCGAAATCCCCTCACTTAGAGAGATACAGGCTTGGCTTAATTTCATTAGGGTCAGGAACCTTCACCATAACGCATGGGGATGTGTGTAGCCTATCATCACTTAGAGTGAGGGGCATTTTGGTCATTTCAAAGGATGGGGTTTTCCTATAAATAGAATGTTATGGAAACCCTAAAATGATGATGACCTTTTGAGAGAAACGGGAATTCATGAGAAAAAGCCAAACTTGCTCTCATCTCCAAGAAAGTGTTCTAGAGATTGAGAGACCCGGGTTTTTGGCTTCCTCTTTGGATCGGGACTTGGCTAGCACTGGACCCTTTCCGAGACCGTTGCCTTAGAGGTTATCGGCTCTACTCTTCATGTGGATACCGTTAGAGACAAACCTAGGACTTGGTTCGCTTCGCCCAAAGCCGCCTGACCACTAGCCTCGCTGAACCGATACAAGGTAATCCTACACCCTTCTCTTTGTTGTACAACCGGTTTTAATGCCAAGGGGTCTTTGGATGGGTTTTTCGTATTTTGTTTTTCGCTGTTATCGGGTAGCGTTGCCACCTCGAAACCCGACAGTATCGACATAGTAGCTGGTGGGCAAGTAATAGGGGAAGAGGAAATCATCACAAACAGAATATTTTGGAGGAAGAGATTTTGCAGTAAACTGTTGGTGAAGGGCAATCAAATAAGCAAGAGTGGAGTTTTCTGTGCGTAGAGCAGCCAAAACATCAAAAGAAGGGCGACTAATGAGTGGTAGGTAAGCAACTCTCTTAACTGAAGAATCCACGCTGTTGTCCTCATGCACACGAGAGAGAGCATAAGCAGCTAGATTATTATAGCCTGGTTTGTATTCAATCCAAAACTAGTAGCCTAACAACTTCCAAATGTACACTTGTTGGTCTGGCATTTGAATCACTTGTTGAAGTAGTTCCTTAATACTCTTATGATTAGTGCAAGTAAAAAAATATTTTCCTAAGAGATTATAGCCACTTTTGCATGGCTTGTGTAATAGCATATAACTCCCTGATGTATGTGGATGAGGCACTCGCAAACAATTCTTACTATAATAAACAATGGGATGACCAACTTGCATGAGCATCGCACCAATACCAGTGTTGGATGCATCAATTTCAATTATAAACTCGATGTCAAACTGTAAACGTAAGACAAAGAGCCTCCACTACGGCCTCGTTTGCCGACAAAAGTAGTCATTTGTCGAGTCTTACTCTGAAGGCATCTTTTACACAACAAATATGTAAGAGGTGCTACTAAAGACGCATACCCCTTAATAAAGCGGCAGTAATAACGTATAAGACCAAGGAATCCTCGAAGTTGCTTGGTGTTGTGAGGGGGAGGCCAAAGAACCATGGCCTCAACTTTATGAGGGTCTACCTACACTTCTGAAGTAGAAATAATGTGCCCCAAATATTCAATAGTGTTGAAGCGACCACCGAGCCCGGTCCGACCCGAATGGTGAGTCCGAACCGAAACCCGGATGCTCGATGATTTCTTTTTATTTTCGTGGTTATTAAATTTTTCTTTTTTTCAAAATGTCGCGAC